>CAKNXH010002044.1:64408-79112 GCA_932178445.1 Andricus quercusramuli | reverse complement strand
CATCTTGCGTGCAGTGTTTCAGTCAAGTTGCTTCAACTCATCAACGCTCCATTTTACTGCTCTTCTCTACGTATGATGCCGTAGAACTTACCATGAAGGGGTTTGTCAGCATGTTCTCTTAGTAGGAGCGTATGTTCTGCTTCCTGTATACGACTTTTGAGCACCAGAGGTGTTAGTGATGCTAGCCCATGTGTAGTGTCGCTGGAATTAAATGGGAGGTCAAGCTCCTCTGCGGCCCTATCTGCGGCATTGTATAAAAACACCGCAGCATTGGCGACTTCATGTTGATGTACAAGTCGCATAAGGGAATCCGTGCTTTTTAGAACTGAGCAGGCTGTACCCAGAACCGTTCTTCGATGAAGACACTCTAAGCTTAGCAAGCCTCTACCCCCTTTATCTCGAGGGAGATATATTCGAGGTACGTAAGATCTAGGATGAAGACTTCGATGCATTGTCATCATCTTGCGTGCAGTGTTTCAGTCAAGTTGCTTCAACTCATCAACGCGATATAGCTTGTAGTCACTTGTCTTTTGTCAAATGTTATGACAAATCTTGTCCTCCACAAGAGCATAAGCTCTTTTATGCATCTCACTATTTTTTGATGCACATCCAGGCACTCGAGGAGCTTAATAAGTAGCTCATGGTTCGTGTTATCGAATGCCTTACGGTAGTCAATCCAAGCCATGGATAGATTGCGTCGATATCTGATCGAGTCCTGCGTAACACACCTGTTTATTAACAGGTTCTCCCTGCAACCTGCCAGCCCTCTCTTGCGTCCACGTTGTTCAACTATTGCACTCCATACCGACTCGATAGATGTTAATATCCCCTCTTTGAGGATGCCAGTGAATATCTTGTAGTTGGTGTTTAAACAAGCTGTGGGCCTCAAATTCTTTGGAGTAGACAAATCTCCGGTCGTAGGGATCAATAGCATGCGTCCTTCCACTAGCCATTGCGGGACGGGTTGTTCTCCGCTTAAGAAAGTAGGAAATATACGAGCTAGATGTTGGTGCGTAGAAGTGAACTACTTCCACCAAAAGTTGTCGATTTTGCCTAGCCCTGGCTCTGAAAAGTTCTTAGTTCTAGCGATAGCTTTCTTCACTTCTTCAGCAGTACTTATTGGACACTCTTCCTCTGGACCCTGTAACCTTTGCCTTTGGCAAAAGTTACGAAAGAGTGATATATCAGAAGCGTCTTCATTTAGCTGATAAGTATCTCTATATACTTGCTCCCAGAACACTTGAATATTTTCTCGACTAGGCGGATTTTTAACGGCACGTGACGCATTATTGAACAGACGGGAAGAATGAGCAGAAAAGGTGGAATTTTCCTGAATGGTGGAATGTTCGCTGGCGGATGTTGCTCTTCTTCTTGTTGATCAAGAGCTTCATATCCGTTTTTCGCAGAAAAGATACCTGACCTCTTAAATACTGAGGCGTTTTATGAGCATATTCCGGGTGCATATGGACCCAACGGTTATGTAACCTCTTCATGAACCCTGTTCGTGCCGGTGTGCTTCTTTGCCAACAGGTAAGGATATCCCTCCTGAGTTGGTCCGACCATTTAAATCGATGTTCTCGCGTTTATCCGGGGCCATCGCCTGTTCGTCTTCTCGGTTCGTTCCTATTGCCACTTCCAAATGAACCATGGCCTCCATCCGAGAGAGGCCTATTGTGGGTGGCACTGCGCGATACTGGTGTCGTAACCACGTAATTCGTTGCATTGAGCACGGGGGTCGGAAAGGAAAAAAAAGTCTGCTTGAAATACCCAAGAAAAGTAAATGTGGCATGCTCCTTCTGGTACCTAGGAGTGCTCAAAAATCGTTGAGACAATCTGAACAGATCCTCTTCGCACGAAAATCACTTTTTTGTTCAGTCAAAAGTACCAAAAATCGGGTTTTTGAGAATATCTCCTTATGGATGTATTTTATCACAAAAGTTGTTGTAACGTGATTTGTAGAGAATTAAATTACATTTCGAACGAGCCCTATAACTTTGAAAAATATTGATTGGTTTCCGAGATAGAGCGCATATCAGTAGGCCATAAATACCGACAATCGATTTTCGGGAATATCTCCTAAAGGATGTATCTTTTCACTGAAGTACTTCCCTTATGATTTGTAGAAAATTTGATTATCTTCAAAATGAGCCTCAATTACCTTCAAGATGAGCCCTTGAACATTCGAAAATGTTAAGTAGCCACCGAGATAGAGCGTCTCATCGTGGATCCTTGTTGATCATTTTTCACGAAAATCGTTGAAAATCAGTTTTTCAGAAATTCCTCATGGACATAATTTTTTCATATTATGATTCGACTTTTTTTTAGCATCTGAAGGCATGAGAAATTTTTGAAAAACTGATTTTCAACGATTTTCGTGAAAAATCATCAATAATCACCGATAATCATATCAGGGATAAAATCCATTTCAGAGGCGGTATCTTGGAAATACTTGTTATTTGTCGCCACAAATTCCTGTCCTAAGATACAACTTTGGCTTCCTTTACGTCCATATTTTGTCTCATGCAAGGTCTTTTGTTTCTATGCCTTTTTATATCTTTTCGACTCATGGTCTCATTCACACATTCCCACCATTCTTTCCTCGGTCTGCCTCTGGGTGCGCTACCGTTTCCTTTTATATAACTGAATGTGCTTTGTCAATTGAAATGTATACTATTAGTATATTTTTACTCTCCATGTTGATATACCAGAAAGGTTTTGAAGATTTCGGAAATTTGTGAATTTTCGTGGGGGTTGTTCGCAGATTTGGTGTCATTGATACTAGATAGCGCAGAAAGCAAGGCATGCGTTCGTGAATAGAAGGGGTTGTTGCAAGTTAACAAGCTTAGTGTCCCCTTAATCCCCTTGTAAGCTAGCAATGTCTACAAGGGGTCACCTGTTCACGCGAAATGCATCCGTTTACGTGTTTCGTCTTGTCGCAACTGAAATACCTGCGGTCGACCCCTTCTGTGTTCCAGAATAAGAAATCGTAATTCCACTACCTGTCATCCTCTACAATGCTAATATGACACTGCTCTTTCCATTTTGTAAGACAGAAAAATCCAGTTTGAAAGCCTTTCATTTTTAAAATTTTTCCATTAAAAGACTTAAATGAACAAATATTTCAATTTGCAGTTTATTCTGAACCAATTTATTCTTTCGCCAATTAGAAAATTGAAAGAATTACTCAGTCAAATCACTAAAACATCCATAAAACTTTTTAAACGCCGAATAAAAATAGTATTGCCTTTTGAGAATGTTAAAATACTATCTGGTCACATTTTGTTTCGTTTGACGTAAGTCATGTTTCCAAACAATCCTTATGAAAGAGTTGAAATTGCCATAAAAAAGCGATAGGATTTGATTAAATTCCATACAAAAATTCTTAGAAACGATTTCTTGACGCTATAAAATATGTATCTCTATAGGTATATTGTAAATTTAATAATAATTTTTATAACAAAAATTTGAAACTCCCATATGCTCAGTTTTATCTCTTATTTTAGCTGAAACAGTTATGAAAGATATGTAAAATGAATATTTTGGAAGAATTTACTTTATTCTTGATTTGTATGCATGATATGTTGATGATTCGGCATTTTATGTACATAGAAATAATGTTGATACTTCCTTAAATTTTCTAGATATTACTTGAATCAAAGTTGAAAAAAAGATATATTATCACAGATTGGCATGGGAAAAAGATTTGTTCAGGAAGAACACTTTTAGTTTTCTCTCTAATCATTCTATTCAAAACAAAATAGGAGTCATACAAAATTTGGTAGATAAAGCTCTTAAATTGTCACATTCAATTTTTCATGACACGTACATAATAGAATAAATTATATTAAAAGAGAAAAAAATGATCAGTACAAAAGTAATATTCAAGATTATAATACATTTGACACGATTGTTCTACCTTATTTTGGACAAATTTCAAAGATTTTTAAATCAATATTATAGAAAAGTTTGGTTTACACGCTATGTATACAGTTAGTTGAAAAGTAATATGATTGTTAAATTGGAAAAGGATAGGTATGAAAAACTAGACAAACAATGTGTTATTTACAAAATTCAAATGCATGGAGTGTGACGCAGTTTATCTAGGCCATACACGTAGGACACTTCGACTAAGGAGAGATGAACATCAGAATAACTTTCACAGAAGTCTTAGATATCACTCAGTCCTTTTAAAAAATAATGATTTTAATTGGGATGATGATAAGATTTTTATCACGAGAGTAATAAGAAAAGAAAGAATTCATGGAGATGTTATTTATAGAGAGAGAAGGTAACAAAGCTATTAATTAAAAAAAACATCTCTCAAGATATAACACAGTTTAAGATAGGGTCATTAATTGGATAAATTAATTTCGGTTCTTGCTATTGAAAAGAATTTTTATATGTAAATCAACTCTCACAAACGAATTCGAGAATTAGACCAAGTAACCTTTTGTCTGAATAAAGAGTGAGAGGTACGTTTTTGTATAATATTTCCTTTCTCTCTGTCTTTTTTCTTTTGTTACTTAATTGTCTTTAGTGAGCCGGAAAGGAGGTACTTTGAAAATATAATATTGATTTGTGATTTTTTTTCATGGTCTGATTTCGGTGCATATAGTTATTTATGAGAAAGCAGATTATATTTCGACCTTAAATGAAAGATTTCAATTCAAAACGATTCGATGTAAAAACTTTGATATTAACCGAGCATTTAATTAATAGGATTGTTGGTATACACACTAGAACTTTGAAAGTTGCATGGGATTGCAAAAGATTGCATATGTGTGACTGAAAAATGTTGTATGAGATTGCTAAAGATCTCACGACCAATTCCATTTCAATTCAGGTAGAGATGTCTAGCTTGGGGTGTCAGAACGATTTGGTATTTGGATATATAATTCTATAGTGAAAATAAAAAAACACGTATTTACAGTTTGATCAACAAAATTCTTTTGGACTTATTACAATTATTCGAAGATTACCTGCGAATTCTAAAAAATTGACATACATTTTTTATAATGCAGTATTTTCTTAATAAGCATAGGTATTTAGTATTTTCTTATTTTACTCCACGTCGGAATTCTCGTGTTTTCAATTAATCCCAAAAAAGTATAAAAATTTGAAAAATGACAAAATAGCGACCCCACCTAAATTTTTCAAAAATAGCTTTCCATATTTTCTACAATTAGTGAGTTTCTTTCTTGGTAAACCACTGTTTCACACGGAAGAAAATTATTTTGGGAAAATCGAGTTTTTGCATTTTTCTCGGAAACAACGAAAGGAACAACAAAATGTTTATATAAAAGTTTACACACCTAGATACGTTTTATATCCTTAGCTCGTTTGTAGTCTCTCACATCGTTCACGAGAAAAAATAATAAATCATATTAAAGGGAAACAACATTTTTGCCGCCCTCCAAAATCTTTAAGCTTTATGTGGGCTAAGCTATTGTTGAGCCTAGGAAAATTTTCCTTTTTTTTTAAATATATTTTTTTTTCTGGTAAATGATGCAGACTATCACAAAAAAGAAAGATTTTTTTATAGAGGTTTCCTAGACGTTTCAACTTTTATTAAACAATTTTTTATACTAAGAACGAAACTCACGAAATATGTAATACATATTGCTAGCTACTTCTGAAAAAAATATAAATTTGAAAAAGTGGGCTTTTTGAGAAAATCCACTTCTGAGAATCATTGAAGAACGGCCACATTTTTGTAAATTTTGTAGGATCAATTGAAAAACAATAAATCCCCAAAAAAATTTTGGAATAAAATGCGAACTGATATATCCAAATAATGAATCATTCCGACACCATGACCTAGACTTTTCTTGAAATTTCGCCTGATATGAAATCGAAGTGATCTCATGGATTTTATTGATTTTTAGACAGAGATTGGATGAAATTGCATGGCGCTTACGAAAAATTGTTTCTATCTCATGATGTTTTCGATAAATCCCTTGAAATTTGTAAAATCCCCTAAAATCTTAAAAATAATTGTGGGTCCAATAGAATCCCTTACATCTTGCGAAATACTTTGACATCTCTTGAAAATTTTTTAATCTCTTAAAATTCTTTGAAATCTTTTAAAATAACTTTACATCTTTAAAATCCTTCAAACATGTTGTAATTCCTTCATACCCCTTGAAATGGTTGAAATCCGTAGGGATCTCTTGACATAACATTTAATTTATTCCCTAAAATTCCCTAAAAATCCGTTAAAATAAGTGGATATCATTTCAAATTCCTCAAATATAAATTTAATTAAACATATTCGTTAAAGTACTCTAAAAAATGTTAAAATCTCTAGAAATCTTTTAACTCTCTTGGAATCCTTGAAGAATCAATAAAATTCTTTAAATCTTGTGAAATACTTGAAAACCCCTCAAGCTCTTTGGAATAATAAGAACCCCTAGAAAATGTACATCCTCAGAAATAATTTGAAGTGCCTTGAATATAAATTAAATTGAATTTATTCATTAAAGTTCTCTAAAACAACAGTTCAAATCCCTAGAAATCTTTTAAATGCTTTGATATCCTTGGAGATTCAATAAAATCCTTTACATCTTGTGAAATTCCTTAAAAACTTAATAATCTCCTAAAATTTAATTTAATTTTGTTTCAAACGTTCTTTAGAAATCACTTGAAAATTTGTTAATCTCTTAACATACTTCAGAATACCTTTGAAATCCTATCCTATCCCTTTAAATTTTTCCTTTGGATATCGTGAAAATCCATTAAAATAAGTAAAAATTATTTAAAATCCCTTTAAAATAAATGATATTAAATTATTCATTAAAGTTCTCTCAGAAAACGTTTAAATCCCTGGAAATCTCTGAAATACTCAGGAATCTTTTGAATCGCTAGAAATCCCCTGATATTTCATTTCATTTCACTTAATTATACAATTTTTCTAAAAATCTCTTGGAAAAAAATCCTTTTAAATAACTTATAATTTTTTTTAATATCTTGAATTCCTTTGGAATCCCTTAAAATCCCTTGAAATCTTTCCTTTGTAAATCGTAAAAATCCACTAAAATAAGTAAGAATTATTTGAAATCCTTTGAATATAAATTCAACTGAACTTATTCATTAAAGTTCTTAACAAAAAACACTTTCAAATCCCTAGAAATCTTCGAAATCCCTGGAAATCTATGGAAATCTATGGACCTTAAGCTTTCTAAAATCTTTTAAAATCCTTCGAAATCCCTTGAAATTTCCGGAAATGTTTGGAAATCATTGAAATTTCCTCAAAATTCCTTGAAATATTCCGAAATCTTACGAAATTCCTTGAAATTCGTGGAAATATTTTTTAATCTTTTGCAAACTGAAGATATACTTTAGAATTACTTGAAATATTAGAAAATTCCATGAAATTCCTTAAAATTTGTTAAAATACATTGACGTATTTGAAATATTTTGACTCTTTTGAAATACTTTAATTTGTTTGCAGTTCCTTTATTTCTCCCATCAAATCTTTCAATATTTTAACATTATTATCTTATAATGATTTTCTATAATGATTTGTTGAGAATCGTGAAAAAATTATAAGAAATTCATTATAGGAAAATAATTATGGACTTATAACGAATTTCCTACAATATTTTTTCTCAAGGGGGGATTACACGAGAATGCATTAGATTGCACTGGATTGCATGTACAATTGCAGAGAGTGTGCAGTAGATTGCAGGACTAAATTGCCCCTCGATATTAACTGATATTAACTTATTTGACACAATATTTGATGAAACTAAATTCATTAAATTTTATAATAATTTCCAGTTTTGATTATTATTATTGCAACAATAAAGAGCCTTAAATGTTCTATTTCATACGTTTTAAACAAACCAGGATTTGCGGACTTTAGAAGGGAATACAGAAAATACGTAGAAGGAACTTGTTTTAAATTGGAAAATTAATTTTATTTCTTCTTTTCGTTCTTTTTAGGGCTTCGTAGCCCTGGGCGGAAACCCTTATAGTTTCCGCGGAGTGTTCGTTCGTCCGACGTACTTTTTTTCCAACAAGTGAGTGAGGGGAACTCACAAACCACAACTCGCAGATCACAACGCACGGTTCACAACCCACAACTCGCAGCTCACAACGCACGGCCCACAACTCACAGCCCACAATTCACAGATCATAATCCACAACAAACAGCCCACAACTCACAGATCACAACTTATATATCACAACTCACAGCACACAACTCACAGATCATAATTAAGTGAATTTTGGGAAGTGAAGAGACCAGAACTAGGGGAAGTAAGGAAAAATTAGGAAGGTAGAGGAAGTGAGGAGAGGGGAATTAGATGAGGTAGAAGTTGGAGAAGGGAGAGAAAGCGAAGTTTGAAGTGTGGGGAAGGAAAGTAGGGGTGAAGAGGAGATAGTAGAGGGCATAGGGGAGGCAAAATATGTAAAGGAGAGATTTGAACGACTTATTTACGTCTTAATAGGCTACGAAACCCTTTCTTAGAGGCGCAAGGCACCTACTTTGACTAATTTAAAAAAAAGGAGCTACTTTAGTTTTGAGAATAGAGAAGATGAAAAACTGGGGGTAGAGTTTTAATATACTTACTTCGCTGCATCCACCCCATTGCCAATGATTGGGATGTCTCGCTCTCACTCGGTTGTCGCAAGAACAATCTGTAAGAGCTCCTCTTGAACACGCTCTCGTCACACTATAAGCAATTCCCGCAGCCGATATCGCATAAATAAACGCTGCCTCTCGACTATCTGCAAATAATTTCATAATGAGTATTTGGAAAGACACGATTTATTAAAATATCCTATTTTCCCCCATTCCCTTCAAAAATATTCATTTAAAAGAAATCCAAGAATTATTCCAAACAAACTAAAATTTATTTTCTATTCAAACTGAAAAATGTATTACTTTCTCATGTTCTTTGGCTTATTTTAAAAATGTTTATAGATTTTTATTTGATATCTTCTTCAAGAGAATGGAAACGGTCTCTCAGAAATTTTACCACCGCTTATTTTTAATTTAATTTAATTTACTTTGGTTTAAAAAAGATATGAAATCTCAAATAACTAATGTTAAATGAAGAATCACAGATTCAACTTTTTTCTGACTCGCAGATAGAATTCTCTTTCGAAATTTGTTATAACAATAAGGCTATTTCTGTTGCTTTTATAGACTATGCTAATTATTTTTGAATTTTCGAGGTGAAAGAACTATCGAACATTATTAATGTCTCTTTTAAGAACTGAGGTTTATGAGTTTTTAAAATTAGGAGCAGGTATAGTCTATTATTTTTCACCGGGTGGAAAAAGCACTTTTTTCAGACGAAAAACGACCGACTGTACAATTTTTAACGGATTTTGATTTCTTTTTAAAAATTACGGTAAGTCTTCCAGGTATAACGAATGATCGCGGAAATTTTACTCCGGCTGAATTAAAATTTGTTATTTAAATACAAAGTTTCAACTTTTTTTGTCTGAATTTTGAGAGATACCATTTCGTTTAAAACTTTAAAGTTTATTGAAACACGTCATCAATTAATGTAATAACTGATTGAAAATAATATTATAATGAAGTTTATAATGTTATAAACAAAATAATTCACAAAATGAATTTTTTCGTGATTTGTAATTGCTATTCTTTTGTATTTTATTGTGTTTGCCAAAGACTCCTTGCTGTCTTATTTTTCATAATGATAGAAACTGTTAATTATATAAACAATTTTTCATAAACAAATGCACATCTTCACCATTTTTTCATGAATACGCTTCATTTTTTGCGGAGTAAACTCCGAATCTCTTGCCGAAGACTCGTTGCTGTATTTTTTTCAATTAATAGAACTGACCAAACAAGTGAATAAAGGTAAAGTAAGGAAAGTAAAAGTACAGAGTTTGTCAGCATGAGAAGCAGCAAGGGTGAAATGCTTAATGATACAGACGGGATAGTAGAAGCTTTGAAAGACTTTTTTAAAGAATTGTTAGGAGGTGAAGATATAGGGCAAGAGAACTGCGACATAGAACATAATGCAGTAGAAAACCCAATTGAAAAAGTCTGTGTCACTGAGGTTAGAGATATAAATAGGAACTTAAAAAACGGTGAAACTGCTGGTGTAGACAGTATTATAGCGCTGAAATGCTCAAGTACGGTGGCAAGTACATTCTGTGCATTTGTTGACCCAGAAAACGCATTCGACAAGTAAATAGAATTAAACTTTGGGAAATCCTTAAAGAGTGAAGAGTCAATGGATGGCTCCTACATGCAATAAAAACAATATATACAGGTAGTAGAGCGAGTGTAAGGGTAAATGGGAAACTGAGCGACTGGTTCGATATTATCCAAGGCGTGAAACAAGGATGCGTTATGTCCTCATGGCTATTTATCATATTTATGGATAAGTGTCTAAGAATTGCCCTCCTCGGAGCAGAAGGTGTAGATCTCGAAACAGAGAAGGTACGTGGGTTAGCTTTCGCAGATGACAAGATTGTTATAGCAGAATCAATCCAGGATTTGAAATGAATTTTGAATAAACTTAATACAAGCATGAAAAACATGGGCCTCAAAATTAACGTAAATAAAACAAAAATCATGGCGTTTGAAGGAAAAAGTGATAAAAAATATGTGCAGCATTGTGTTAAATGATGAGAGATTAGAACAAGTTGACAAGTACGTATATCTGGGTAGCTTATTCACTAGCGACGGAAAAATAGATGGGGAGATAGATAGGCACATAAACGAGGGTAAGAAGGTTATTGATAGAGCAGGATCCATTCTCAGAAATAAAAACATATAAAAAAAAGCTAAAATGACCATACATAATTCTATAGTTGTACCAACTGTATTATACGGTAGCGAGATATGGACCTGTCAAGAAAAGGACAAGAGTAAAGTTAACGCGATTGGCATGAAACCTCAGCGCACAATTTGCGGGAAAACACTGATGGATAAAGTGAGAAACAAATTAATCCTCAAAGAATGTGGTGCAAAAGAGACAATAGTTGACACATGGGAATGAAATCAGTTAGGACGGTTCAGACATGTTGAAAGAATGAATGATGAACGTCTAAAGAAGCAAGTGTATAAAGGTAAAGTAAATGGCAAATTGCTCAGAGCCAGACCGCGGAAAGAATGGTTAGAACGTGTGAATGAGACCTTAATCCGAAAAGACATAAGAAGCCATAGAAACAGGAGAGATTGCATGAAAAAATGCATGGACGTGAAGGAAGCTAGAGAAGTAGGCCAGGACAGAAAAGTGTGGCTACAAATCAATTCTAAAAAGAATGTGAGTAGAATGAATGAAGCCTGAAACAAAAGACCTTGGATACTAATGGGCTCGAATGGGGAACCTCACATAACAACCTTGTGAAACTCTTCACTTGGGCTGATCGCTGGAGAGATTGATCAGCAACCTGGGTTGGAGCAGTGTTGCGGAACGAACGCGTTATTTAAATAAATAACACGAAAATTCTAGATCAATCTAAAAAATCTATACTTCCTTCCCAACACTACTATTTTCCAACCGAACGAGTCGCGCCTACCCCGAAAGGGAAATGGCTTAATGGTATAATAATAATAGTTTTTGTCACTATGAAAAATATGACAGGAAGGAGTCTTGGAAAGCCATTCCGAGTTAATTCCGAAAAAAAATGAGAACCTATTCATGAAAAAATAGTCAAAATATGCATTTATTTAAAAAGATTTTTTTATATAATCAACAGTTTTTATTACTATGAAAAATATGACAGAAAACAGTTTTTGGAAACACTTCTCGAATTTATTCCGCAAAAGATCAGGCCTTCTCATGAAAAAATGATCAAAATGTGCATTTGTTTATGAGAATTGTATAAATAATTGGTAAGCAGCAGCTATTCTGAATTAATTGTAAGTGTGATCAATTTGAAAGTCTTAAAAAAACGGTACCACTGAAAAGTTAGACCAAAAAAAGAAAAAAAATGTTCTTTTTACATAACAAATTTTAATTTAGTCAGAGTGAAATATCCGCAGTCGCTCGTTATCACTAGTCACTCGTCCAAAAAGGTGCTTCTTCCCACTTGTGCAATTTTTTAAAATAAATACATATTAAGGCTGCTTATATGCAGCCTCGATTGGTGACCGCTGTACGAAAAATTAATTAATTCCTACAAAGAATTTTGGCCCTTAGCCTTTTAGTTGAATTGTTAATTCCTACTTCTGCAGGTTTGAAAAAACAATACAAAACATTTTTTTCCTCTTTTTTAATTACATGCAAACTCGTTCCTTTTTTTTGTTGTGTTGCGATTAGATTGGGAGATATTTTTTAGTATATGATGTCAACATTACAGAGAGATGAAAACTTTTTTGATTAAAAATTGCTCATTTCTTTATTCCATTGTACATTGTACAACAAAACAAATGCTGTAAATATTTTTATAGGGCCAGATTTTAGTCTTAATTTTCTTACGCCTTCTATTTATTTTTCAAGTATTCCAAAACCTATATCTATAAAAAATTAATCACCACATCGATGCGTAAGCAAATCACTGTTTATCAATTTAAAATGCTGTAGATTTTAAACACAATTCCTTAAGTGCTTTTTGTCAATTTTAATCATTATTCTTGTTACTCCTGTACGTAGTGCCTTATTTTCCAATTTATCCAATTAATTATTGTTATCCTTATTGAAATTTCTTTTTCAGTTATAGAATGACAAAGTGGAAAACCTTTTATTTCATTTCAAGAAATGACGCTGAAATTTGGTATGTTGGCCAAAGTAGGACTACAATTTTCATTTTTGCACAGATTGACTTGATAATATTGTGTTTCTAAATTTTCTCCTTAAAAAATGTAACAAACAGAGACATTAAGCCATAGACCTTGATATTTATTCCTTTGGGTTCGAATTTTAATGCCATTCTCAGGGAATAGGTTTCTGGGTCAACCCTCAAAAGTCCTACATTGTAATTTTTTCAAGCCTGATGTCCTACTTTGTCCTACATATTTGTATAAATTTAAATGCAACATATTAAAATATATATATATATATATTTAACAAAAATATAGCGGCACTAATTGGCCGACAGCGGTGCCATATAATAATATCTATTAATTTGAACAAATTTAGCAAGACATTTCAATTTCCTTAGTTTAAAATAAGTGGAAAAGAAATACGTGAAACTGTCAGTAATAATGGTAATGGCGGTAATAACGTCATAAAGTACTAAATGCCCTCAATCGAAATTTCGACTTGTATCTTAGTTTTCAACTGGATTTTCATAATTTAATAAATATTTGAAACACTTACTGACTAGCATGACGCCGCCAAAAATGTTGTCAGGATTTTCAGGATTGACGGTGCAGTTCCACCTCGCCGACCTGAATTGATGCTGGCATTCTTCTATCGCTAATCTCGCACCCGCACTGATCGCCTGTAGGAATAGTTTCAAATATATTTTTGAAAATTTGCCCTATAGTTTGAATTTAAAAATATTTATAGAGTGAATAATCGAGTATATACTAGATGCTATAAACGAGGGTCAGGAGGTTATCTGTAGAGCAGGGTCTATTCTCAGAAGTAAAAATATATAAAAAAAAGCTGAAATGTCAATACATAATTCTATATTTGTACCAATTGTGTTATACGGTAGCGACACATGGACCTGCAAAAATAGGATAAGAGTAAAATTAAGGCGATTGGCATGAAACTTCAGCGCACAATTTGCGGGAAAACACTGATGTACAAAGTGAGAAAGGAAATAATCCTCACAGAATGTGGTGCGAAAGAGACAATAGTTGACACATGGGAATGAAATCAGTTAGGACGGTTTAGACATGTTGAAAGAATGAAAGATGAACGTCTAAAGAAGCAAGTGTATAAAGGTAAAGTAAATGGCAATATGCTCAGAGGCAGACCGCGGAAAGAATGGTTAGAATGTTTGAATGAGACCTTAATCCAAAAAGACATAAGAAACCATAGAAACAGGAAAGCTTCCATGAAAAAATGCATGGACGTGAAGGAAGCTAGAGAAGTATGCCAGGATAGGAAAGTGTGGCGACAAATAGTTTATAAAAAGAATGTGAGTAGAGTGAATGACGCCTGAAACAAAAGACCTTGGATAATAATGGGCTCGAATGGGGAACCTCACATAACAACCTTATAAGGCTCTTCACTTGGGGTGATCGCTAGAGAGATTGATCAGCAACCTGGGTCGAAGCAGTGTTGCGAAACGAACGTGTCATTTAAATAAATAACACGAGAATTCTATATCAATCTAAAAAATCTATACCCCCTATCTCATATTACTCCTTTCCTCACCGAGCGAGTCACGCCTACCCCGGAAGGGAAATGGCTTAATGGTATAATAATAATAACTAAATACTATACTAGTAAAAATAGCACGCGTATATATATATATATATATAATTAAAAAAAAAGTTAAACAACCACCGCAGGGTACCACTAAGAGCAACTGCCATCTGGAAAAAATGTCAATGGCCCCCAGTAGAACCGTGGTAAAATACACCTATGGCCACGTCTCACATCCGTGAGATGGGTGGTCACAGGGCACGACGAAATCACAACGACAGGCCGGCGAAACCCTCGTGTGTCTTGAGGACACGAAGCGACCCAAGGATGACAGCTTTCTGCATCCATCTCGTAAGAGCCTTGGCATATTTTTGGCACGCGGGTATGGCTTTAAGGTTACGAACCAGCGATAATTTCACACCTCCGAGAGCACCTATCACAAGAACAAT
>CAKNXH010002044.1:52474-64008 GCA_932178445.1 Andricus quercusramuli | reverse complement strand
TCGAAAGTTCATTGCCTCACTACCCGATTCGGGTAGTGTTTCTAGGTGGATAAATACTACCAGTGTGGGTCCACCACACCCACGACGGGTCAACAACACGCAGTATTCCCCGAACGGTCACCCATCCAAGTACTAACCGCGCCCAACACTGCTTAACTTCAGTGATCTAACGGGAACTGGTGTTTTCAGCGCGGTATCGCCGTTGATATAATCACATATTAAAATAGCTACATGAACTGTCACACAATTTTAATTTAATTTTTACTTTAATTTCAATTTCAGTTTTAATTTTAATTTCAATTTTGATTTTAATCGGGTTTTGGTCATATGCAAATTTCGTTCAACTATACCAGATTTTATCCCAGCAGGAATTAGAGTAAAAAAATCAATAAGCTAATGTGGGATTTTATATCTATCGTAATAAGATGTTCTTAAAAGACATATATTCTAAAATATTCTGAGTATTACTTGTGTCTTCCATACTTTTGAAGTTTTTGTAAATAGTTCCATTTTTACGATTTACAATCTAATCTCTTCAATTTTAAACATGTATAAATAAGAATTCTGGCATTTTTATTATTTCGAAGATCAAAAGTTAAGTTTTCAATTCTGAATCTTCCAAATTGAAGAAATTTCTAGTGTAAAGCATAAAAAATAGAGCATTTTAAATTGTAAATTGTCAACATTAAAAAGTCTAAATTTTAAAGATTAAAGATTTAAAGTTCTGTAATTTTGAAGAGTTATATTAGAAAACTTTTTAGTTTTATACATATATAAATTAAAATTCTTAAATTATCACAGTTTTGCAAATCAAAAGTCCAATTTTCAATTCTAAATCTTTTAAATTGAAAAAATTTCGAATGTGAAGCATCAAAATTACTTGAAATTCGCAAAAATGTTAAATGGCAAATTGTGAAAACTAGAACCTCTTCAATTTCAATCATTGACAAATCAAAGTTCTACAATTCTGAAGAGTTACAATAGAAAAATCTTGAATTTAAAAGATGCATAAATAAAAATTCTTAAATTTGGATGATTTTGGAAATCAAAAGTCAAGTTTCCAATTCTAAATCCTCTAAATTGAAGACATTTTAAATGGCAATCATCAAACTTACACAATTATTCATAGTGAATCTTAAAACTTGCATAATTCTTAATTGAAATTTCCAATTAGGAATTATTAAGAATTATTGAAAATCCTTCAATTTTTAAAGGTTTACAATTCAAATTCTCCAATTTTTAAGAGTTACAATTGAAAATTCTCCAATTTTGAAAATATAGAATTGCAAATTATTCAATTTTTATATTTTACAGGTATGTAATTTTGAACCTTCTTTTTTTGAATAGTTCAATTTTGAAGATTTACAATTGAACATTTTTCATTTTTCACGAATTTGCCATTTAAACTCTTCAATTATGTACAGCAAACATGCAACAACATTGATTTATTTATTTTTTTGAAATTATAATATTTTACTTATGCAACATATGTGTTCATATATTCTAAAGATTTGAATCTGAAATTATTAAATTTAAAAGATACTAAAATTAAGTCCAAAAAATTTAGCATATTGAAATCTGCAATTTTTGAAAATAAAACTATCAAGGTTATCAGTCAAATTTCCCGGTTATAACAAAAAATGTCCATGTTGTTAATGCTGCTTCTGTTTGTAAAAGAAAGAGCACGAAGGCATTATCGTAACTGTGAAAATTGTGGATATTTTAATCTGATGGTATTAAAAGAAAAAAAAGAAAGTTTTTTCTTTCAGTAAGAACAAGAAACCTTAATTTAAAAAAAGACAAATTCATTTTTGACCTCTTTGCTTTTGAAGTAAAAAAAAATTATTTGCAAGGACATACAAATTAAATAGTTTTACAATTGCGCATTCAAATCTTTAATTATAAATTGAAAATATAGAAATTTTAAAGATGATAAATATGACTCATAAGTATCATATCACGTAGTATCAAGTGGCATTCAAAGTGATTAGACATTTTCTTGAATACTGTAAACCATTTAAAATTATTCTAAACGCCTTGAAAATTAGATGCTTTCTAATTGTAAACGTTCAAAATTATTCAATTCATACTTGAAGCGTTAAAAATGAACCAATTCCAAATTTCGTTTAAAAATTGAAGCATTCTTAAATTAGGATCTTGAAACTCAGTCGTTAAAAATGATTAATTTTCAAATTGTGCATCATTTTATGAGATGTCAAATTGACGTACGAGGTTTGTCCGGATCTACGAATTTTTAGTCGACTAGTGTACGCAGTTGCGAAACGTCTAAGCTCGTATTAAATTTTCCCAAAAACTTGGCTATTCGTGTTCGGAAACCATCGTAATGATTCGGAGAGTGTATACCATATATTACCATACATCACATTATATTACCATACATGGTAATGAATTTCTGAGTGGTACTCGAAACAAAATATAATGGTTTAGGCGACTTTAATGGTCACACGGGGAAAAATGGAAGGTGTGTTTGGCCATCTAGATATGCAGACCGACCATATTGCAGGGTCAACTATAGGACAGCCCTTGCATATGGCTAAAGCGACTATCTCTAGAAAGTCTAGAAGGTTGAAACGAGAGATTCAAATCGATCATCTCAAAGTGTCGACTCGATCATCTCGAACGGTCGACTCGGTCATCTCGAGATAGCTGACCTGATCATAGTAAAGGATCGATATGATTGTCTCAAACAGACGACTCGATCGTCTCAGATGGTCGATTCGATTTTCTCGAAGGGTCAACCTGGTCATTGTTTAGGATAGATTTGGACACCTCGGGCGACTGCTTCGATCATCTCAATACAGTCGATTTCATCAGCTCGAATGGTCGATTCGATCATTTCAGCGGGTCGACATGATTATCCCGGAATATCAATATGAATATTTTAGGGAGGAAAATTCGATTGTCGCACAGGGTCGATTCAAAAATCAGATATGGTTAAAATTACCATTTCTGAAAGCCAAATGTCCTTTATCAATTTATTTATAGTAAGCATTCTAATAATAATCTTCAATAAAAAATTACTAATTTGTAGTAAAATCGCAGCAAATATAATTATTAAGAAAAAATTCTTTATGAATTGAATTTTAAACGTTTTTTCTACGAATTAGTAGTTTTTACTGAAGATTGGTATAGAAATACTTCTGACTATTTATCAATTGATAAAAGTCATCGTACTATGTAATTATTATAATTTCTGCAAAGTATACAATATTCTATATCGTATTCAAAAACAGTATGCATGCTTCAGTGGAAAGTGACCCTTGCTCTAGCAGACCCGCAACAGCCAAAACACCTTAAAATGTGGAACGAGTGCACGTTTTAATTAACGGAAACCGTCGTTCAAAAGTAAGAAAGATAGAGGAAGACCTCGAGATGCCAAAAACTATTTTTTTTTTTCAAAACTTTTGAGCCAAGATTTGGGGAATAGTGACGACTAGGTCCTTCACCACGAGAACGCATCTGCTCGTTCATCGCAGCTTATTCATCAATTTCTGGTGAAACACGGCCTTACACAACTTCGGCAGCCCCCATGCAGTTCTGACTTGGCTCTCTGTGATTTCTGGCTATTTCTTACATTTAAGTATCCTCTAAATAAAAGGAAAACGATTTTAACATGTAGAGGAAATAAAACAGAATGCGAGGAAACAGCTGTTAGCTATTCCGAAAGGGGACTCTAAGGAGTGCTTCCAAAAGTGGGAGGATCACTGGAAGAAGGTTGTCGCATCCTAAGGGGAGTAATTTGAAGGGGATATCATCGCCATTGGCAAGAATTAACTCTTAATTCTGGTACACCACAAAGGCGGATACTTTCCGGACAGACCTAACATGTACTAATAAACTGTCACATTGACATGATAGAAAAAATCGCGAAACAAAATCACCCAAAAAGCGAGTGGAAACATAGAAGCTTCAATGTGAACAAAATGAATGACTCGTAGATTATTATGCATAATAATAATAATAATTGCAAATATTCTCAATAAAATAAATTAGATAATGAAATGAAATTGATGAAATCTGAGATAAAATCCGAGATAAAATCGATATTACGATGGTCAATTTCAACACGATCAATTCTAAGTCTCCTGCAGACATTGCGTAAACCGTAAATATGCATCTGCACGAGGCTTGGCACGTTTTTCTATAATCTATAAGGTACCTTGCCTCTGACGCTGTATATTCACCATAGGACGTTTATGGAACTTGAAGTTAAGGTGCGTAACGTAATTGGAAAAATAAACAGCGGGAAGAGGCTCATTTTATTCCAGCCAAGATAATTACATCCCTATAAACTAGTAATCTTAAGTAGTAAAAAGGAAGATAAACTATTCAAAGTTCCACACTAAAATTTATTTAATTTATCTGTCAAGATACAAATAAAAGTGATTCAGAAGTTTAATTACAAATAATCTATCACCACAATTTTTGTTTGGAACAAAGAATTGGGGAAAAGCATTATAATTCTGAACTTGAACAGGAATTTTGTTAAATTCCTTTCTTTTAAATCAGATTTAAAATTATTTTCAAAAATTTCCGTTCCATGTCAAAAATGCTCGGTGTCAACTGAAATAATAATTCTGTACAAAAATATCCTGTTCTAAAGTAAAAATTTTAATTCTCTACGGAAATCCGCCATTCCAAAGTGGAAGTTATAATTCTTTACACAAATTCTCCGTCCCAAAATCTGATTGATAATTTTCTGTGGAACACTAAAAGAAGGAAGTTTCAAAATCTGGCAAATTTATATTTGAAAAAAAACAGAAATTTTACATTCAACAAAATTCTGATTTAGAACAAGAAATTTTCAAAATCTGACGAATTCTGACTTGGAACGTGGATATTTTTTGCAAGTTTCCTTTCTATAAATCAGAAATAAAATTATTTGCCAACATTTCCCGTTTCATCTCAGGAACCTCCTGTTTCAAGACATCAATATATTTTTTTACAAAATTTTCTTTTGTAATTCAGACATATAGTACCTAACTTCGTTTTTTAAAAATTTGGAAAAAGGAAATTTCAAATTGTGACGAATACTGAATTGGAAAAGGGCTTTTGTTTAAATTCTCTTCTTCTAAATCAAAATTGAAACCCTTATGGTTTCGGTCTGGCCACCGTCCATCAGTCGTATTTTTTTCCCGGGAGGGGAAGTGAGAGAAAATGAAGGGTTGGGGAATAGGGAAAGTGAGGATAAGAAGAAGAAATTATTTAGGTAGGGGAAGTAAGGGGAAATGAGATATGAAGATTTAGGGGAGATGATGACAAATTAGGGAAGGGGGAGGGTGGGGTATTAGGGGAAATAATTGGAAGAGTGTGGCGGTAAAGAGGGAAGAGAGGGGGGGACTAGTAAGGTAGTGCGGGTGAGTAAGGGAGGGGATGTAATGGCTGTGAAAGGGAATTAGGGGAAGGAGATTGTTCGCTGGGGGAGTGAGGAGAGGGAGAAGTAGAGGGGAAGGGAGGAACTTAAGTGAGTAAGGAAGGGAAAGTATGAAGGAGAAAGGTTTGAACGACTTTATTAACATCTTAATAGGTTATGAAACCCATTTTTATAGGCGCCAGCCTCCTACTTTGACTAATTTTTTTCGATCGTAGTTATAAAACAATTTTCGATAAATGGTTTTCTTCGGTCTTACGGTCGAATACATAGAACCAAACAAAAAAAACAGCTCCCTGTCCTGAACTAAAAATTTTAATTCTTAAAGAAAATTCCTTTTCTAAAGTGAACCTAAAATGAAAATTATAATTCTTTACGGAAAATGCCTACCCGAACTCAGAATTATATAAATCTCTTAGAAAATTGCTTGCCTCAAAATCGAAATTAGAATTCTTTACTGAAATCCACTGCCACCATTATTTTCATAAATTTTCGTTTTTGCTTTTTCACAAATTCCCTGTTCCAACTTAGAATTAGAATAACAAAATATATGAAACCACTTTTAATTTGCATACATTAGTACATTCGAGAGAAAAATCCGGATCATATAATCAAATTCCAGGTCATGTCCCGGTTTTGTCGATTTCCCGGTCAGATAGACAACCTGGAATTTAAATCCAAATACAACTTTTATATTATTTCAATAATTTTAGAAGATTATACATGACATTTTTTCGAAACAATTTTCGGTTCGTGACTGATTGAAAAAAATTCCCATCGCCTGTGCTTATAAGTGCAGACGATATGAATTTCATTTGAGAAAATGAATAATCAAATAAGATTTTTTGTCCACACATGTCTGCTCTTGACTTGTCGGCTATCGTCAAAGGAATCGATATTTGGTGGGAGTTTGTCTAGGCGCACAATTCCCACCAGATTTGTGCATTAAGAAATGTAAACTTTATTTTAGAAATTCATAAGACGCAAGAAAATACGAGACAAAATATATAAATTTTTAGTAAACATATGAAACTCAAATTTTAAAAGTACCGATCTGTACTGCAGATATAAAATAATTTTTTCAGACAATTGAAAAATCGATTAATTCTTGTAAAAGCAAAGTCGGCGGTACCTTACTTTTCATACTAAATTAAAAAAATAAACATCGTTTACCTAATAAATAACATATAACGAAGTTCTCCATTATTCAGTTCTTAATACATAATTTACCCGAAATTTAGGAAGAAGGAACTTTTTACAAATTTAAAAGGTTTTAAGAGAATAAGCGATTTTTCTTAAAATTGTGAAAATTCCAAATTATTTTTTATTTAAAAAAATGAATTTTAAGAGAAAATTTGAAAATATTTCAAAACCTTGTTAATAATTTTCAAAAATTTGAAACAAACAAAAATATACAAGATTTTGAAGCAAAATGTTTCCTAGGGACATTTAAAGTAATTATTTATTCTGTTTAATCAATCTGAAGATGTTACTAGTAAAAAAAGAATCTGAAAGATTTTAAGGCACCTTTTTCATTTTGAAAGATTTTTCAACAATGATTCGGAATTTAGAGAAATTTCCATACAGTTTCAAAGATACTTAGAAGTTAAAATAAAATTGCAAAAATAAATTTAAATTTAAAAAGATTTGAAAAAATGTATATCATTATGCAGAATTTTGAAGATTTAGAAATAAAATGTTGAAGCTTTACTAACATGTTGAAAGGTTTCAAAAGATTCCCAAAAAAGTAAAAAAATAATCTGTAAGGTTTTAAGGAAATATTTTTAAGTTTGAAAGATTTCCGAAAATTGATAAAATATTTTTGAATTTCTGGAAAATTATACAAGTCCTAAATAGCTTTTAAACTAACATGAATTTTCCCTACAATTTTTTTAGAATCCTGTAAAATAAAAAGACTTTCTTACAAATTTTTAAAATTCTTTTTCGATGTATCTGAAATCTTCGAAAATCTTTTTGATTTTTCTTTAGAATTCTAGGAAAATTATATTTATATAACCGCAAAAACAAATAAATAGATGAAGTTACAATATATACAGTTATGATGCTAGTAAATGTAGAAAATGAGGTATCACAGAATTTATTTTAACAATAATTTATCGTTTTTTTTTATTGGAGAACAAGAATTACTTTTTTCAAATAAAACAAATTATTATCGGTTTCATAATTAAAAATTACCACACAGTATGTGATAGCGATCTCTCAATATATATTTTTGAGTCTGGCAAAAATAGGGGATCCAGTGTAGAAAGTTATCAGGGGAGACTTGCGTCCAGTTAGAGAATTGTCTAGACTGTCTACTCTAGACGGTCTTTTCAGGCCCTAGACGGGCGTTGGCTGGCCCATCATGACCAACAAATTTTCTAAGCATAAAAAATGTCTTTGAAATCATTTTTAACGTCAACCATTAAAAATAGATTTTCACAAGGCCGACTGACGTTTCACTTCTACTTAGCACCGTAGTAGACCATCTTTACAGCGCCATATTTGCGGTCAGGATGGTCTATCCTGGCCTCGAATAGTTCCCCGATAATTTTCGACACGGGATCATGTTCTACCAGAAAGAAAAAAAATTTCAATTGATGGTTTCAGCAAATCGAAAAAAAAGGATTTTATGAGGCATCCTATTAGGTATGTTTGGTTCATTCAAAAAATTTTAAGTTACCTGTAATACAGGAGGCGATCGTAAACATATTCCCTGCTGCTTCGTGGTGAGATGCGAGCTTTTGCAGCTTTTTTCAGCACTAGCTGGTCCAACGACTCCAGCACCAATTTGTCCATCTGTACTTATTTCGTTTGCTGCACTTATTCTTGGTTCTATACCCAAATACCTGAAAAACAGAATAAACCAATAATATTAAAATACCTTTAAAAAATTAAATAAAGTCACTTTCCCTACTTCCCCTCGCCCCTAAGACAATGGGTAAAGATGGCTAAAGTACGGGTAAAGATGGATAAAGTACGGGTAAAGACGGTTACGGTACGGGGTAAAGTCGGGTAGAGAAAAAAGTGCGACGGACGGACGGGCATCCGACCGTAACTATACGGGTTTATGCCCGGGCTATGAAACCCTAAAAACTTTATCACAAAAAAAGTCGAATAAAGGACTTATTGACCAAATGGTATTACAATATTTCGCGAACTGGAAAAAATTGTTATGGCTTTATATCGAGGCATTTTTCAGAAGAATCGATAAATGTTCTTCTCAGTAAGAAACGATGCGGTAGAGACTGTAAATTATTGAAAAAAAAATATATGTCTCTCTTAAAGAAAGAGGATCCTGCCTCGGAGTGACTTTAAGCTTTTTTGCGGTGGTAGATTCGTTGAAACGATTTATTCAGATCACACACGTGGACCCCCGCCCCTGTAATTTTTCAGTCGGATACCTGCTCTAATTACAGGTGGTCCAAACACGTTATGAATTCTCTTTTCTCCCTTCCTCATGGCCAAGGTCCTTATATTAATAATCTGAACTCGAATGCTTTAGCCTATGTTAAATTCATATGCAGGGTGGTCACTTAGGACTCGCAAAAAATTCCCCTTCATTTCCCATTTTTTCCTGGTTTTCAAAAATGTTTACTGGTCATTTGAATTTTCAAATTCAAGCTTTCGAAACTTAACAATTTATAATATTTCAAGTAATTAAAAAAAAGTCCGAAATTTTCTCCAAGGAAAAATGTTTCAAGAGAATAAAAAAACGGTATCAAAATTCGAATTATTCTTTAAACAAAAAAATGAGAAAGTACATTCAAAAATTACTTACTTGGGTTACGGAAAATTCTATAATAGTAACTTTGGTGCTAAATTTGACCGGGTTAGTCTCACGGAAAATTTCATGATACTAGTCAGTGCCAAAAAGTTAATCATTTTTGAGAAAAATATCGTCAAAGTTTGTCCTTTGCCATAACCATGTGACATGAATTTTTTTAAAATTTGAATTAACATAAAATATACTAGTGAAACGACAGAAACATGTCCCGTATAGAAATCGCCAAGTTTCTTCCCGGTTCCATACTTGGACCAGGCTGGGGGCCCCTAGCCTGGGTCTAGCTTGAATTTTGCAATGGCTCGAGCTTGGGCCCAGCTAGTGTCAAAGTTCCTGAAATTGACGACAGATGGCGTAGTATTATTCTCTTTGTTTTCTTATTACTTGCAAGTTCCAAGTGTAAAACTTTACAAAGTTGCAAATTTTGAGAAAATTAAAATTCTTAAAGTCTCTTGAAAAGAAATTTGAGTGATAGTTTGAGCCAAACTCAATTTATAAATTTTCTCCAAGTGATTGATTGATATTAGCGGTGATGGTGATGATTGAGATTGCACGTGAATTCTAACCCCAAACTGAGAAAACTTTTTCGTCAAATTATAAAGTGTAAATATGTTGTTAATTTATGTAATGTTGTTTAAGACTTTAAATAATAAAACAAATCAATGAAATACACAATTTTGAAATTTGAACCTGCTTAATTTTGACTTTTAATTGAGAAAATATGAAATGGCTAGGAATCGATAATAAACTAGGGCCAAGCCTGGACCAAGCGTGGGCCAAGTCTGACAATATATAACCGGGCCCTGGCCAGATTTGGCGTTTCATTCGAGTTGGGCCCAGGCTAGATCGCCAGGCCAAGGCCTAGTTTTGCCAAGCCTGGGCCCTGTTTGGACCAAGACTACATTTCTGCACGTAGCGAGATAAATAGAAGGCTCAAAAGTGAAAAATTACCATTTAACATTTTTTCGAAACTTTCAAAAAAATTATTTTGTCATAAAATATTTGGAAAACTTATAGCGTGAAAACTAATATATCATTTTGAAAGAAAAACAGTTATTTTGAAATTTTGTGAACAATTTGTTTAAAAATTCAAGATACGGAGAAACTACTAGCGCCATTCGATTCAGCAAAAAATTGGATAATTTCTATGTATTTTACCATTTTTTATGGACTCAATTGAGGACGTAGTATAAATAAATAATTATATGGTATATAGAATTTATATATTCATACCATATAAGTATAATAACAAATTGTGTGGAGCAACAAATTGTCCAATACATGGATTTTATGTAATCTCTCCGGATAATTGACAGGCGCTATTGGTAATTTTCAGTATGTCACATATTTCAAAAAATGGTTTGAATAACAATGGTTTAAACAATTTCAAACCAATTTTCTTCATCACAATGTGCGGTGGAATTTCAGAGAATTTTTAAGCCAATAAAATTCGAAACCGTTTCAAACCTAAATCTTAAATATTGTATACAATAGCAAATTAAAAGTCTTTGATGCTGAATAGTTTTTCAAATAAAAAAAACAGGACCTGCAAAATTAAATAAAATTTCAGGACAAAAATCATTGTACATCTAGATTGTACAATTTAGAAATTTGAATAAATTCAATGCTTCCAAAATTGAACAGTTTTCAAATGTTTCAAATTATACAAAATGTCAAAGTAGAAGTCATAAGAATTCAAGAATTTTTATTTTGAGGCCTGCAAGCAATAAAATTTGTGATTAATCATTATTAAACCGAGTAATTTCTATTTAAAACCTTTAAAATTAAACACTTATACATTGAGAGTATCGAAATTCGGCAGAATAAAAAAGAAGCACTGCAAATCTTTCAGTCATTGGGACATGCAATATGAGATTAATATTTTGAAAAGATTGAAAAATTTTTGCTATGAATCATGTCTTATTTTTTTATTTTAAATCTAAAATTTGTAAATTTAGAACGATTTAAATGTAATTATTTAACAACTAAGGCTTTTAACTGGAATTTGTACAAGTTTGAATAATTCAAATTTCAAATGGGACGTTTTTAAATTCTTTAATTACAACTTTCAGGCTTTAAAAGGCTCTAAGTTTTGAATTTCATAATTAAGAACGATTTGAATTTAATAAAGAAATGTTGAACTTGACAATCTAAAAACTGCTATAATTTTAACGCTTTCTATTTATATTATATATTTAAATGATTTGAATGAAAAGAATTTCAATTGAAAATTGCTCATTTATTGAGAATTTCAATTTGAAACTGTCCAATTTTTAATATTTGAATTCTAAATGATTATATTTGCAAAGATTTTGTTGCGGCCAATTAATTTAATATAACTTATAATTAGTATAGCTT
>CAKNXH010002044.1:28965-47474 GCA_932178445.1 Andricus quercusramuli | reverse complement strand
TTACGGTTACAATCCAGAATAAAAATTAAATTTACAAATACTAAACAGATTTAAATTATGAAAATTTAACTATTAATGCTTTGAATTTGAAACAAATTTGGTAAATCTAGAAAGGTTCAAATAACATGAAATTTAATTGCAAAACCCATATATTCTAAAAGCTTTTAATTCAAACTATATTTTTAAAAGAAGTTTTAAACTGAGTTTAAGGTAGTTCATGTGCCAAAAATCAGATCTCTAAACAAAATAGTTTTTATATGATTTTAGAATCAAAATAATATTAATGATGATGTAATTTCAAATAAAAACATTACTTTTAATCAAAAAATTTGAAACTTGCAAAAACATTCATTTTAACATTTTTTTGCAATGGAATTTTTTCTCATTATCGCTTCTTACAATTTTTGAAAACAGGTTGATTTTAACCAACGATGGCTTTTTTCGGAGAAAATATTCTCTACAACTCTACTATTTCCAATCCTGAAAGTAAATTTTCCTATGGCTGAAATCATTAAAATATTTTTAGAAAAATGAAACATTTTTTTAACAAATAAGTACGTATATTTGAAGAATATTTACTTATTTCCATCAGTAAAGTTGTAGCGAATGTTTTCCCGAAAGAATATGCATCTAATGATATATATATTTTTGATTTGTTAAGAAGCGACAGTAAAAAAATCAGCTGCAAAAACGATTGTTAAAATAATTATTTTTCGTAAATTAAAAATTGTTTTCATAACAAATCATGTTAATTCATAAGATTTGACTGATAATATTATTTCAATTCTTAAAATGATAAAAAAAATTTTTTTCCAGAAAGATTCGTGGCATATGTCAACTACCTTGAAAAAGTCATAAGTGAACAAATTACTCGCTCTCATGGGTTGAAATAAGCATTCAAGATTGAAAAACTAAGACTTAAAAAATTCCGAAATGAAATTTCCAGTGATTTTCCGGTTTCGCGATTAAATGGTCAACCTGCTTATTACCTTACTTACAATAAAAGATGATAAAATATCAGAACGTACCCAGAAAAAATATAAGCGCGCAGTTGCAAGTCAATTATTTTTATTATCAAAGAACATTTTGAAAGTTAAAAAGCATAAACTTATAATATTAAACTTCTAAATAAAGATTTTATGTTTTTTCATTTGTTATTCATGAATAATTCATAATAATCAAACCCATGAAAAATGAACAATATAATAAAATCTGTGTTAAGAATAACATGTTGGATGATAAGGTTTTTTTCTTTGATTTTAAACAAATGTGGGATTCATGTAGAAAAAGAATGGAGTCAGAATTTTAGAAACCATACTACGGATTTCAACTTTCTGGATTCCACGATTATACGTATTTGCTTGTGCGCTCAAGGAGCGGCGTTTTAACAGCCGTTCTGACGAGATCCGTCCACGTCCTTTTTTTTATCTTGTGTGTATACTTCATGAAAGTTTTCTGCGCTCGGAAATGTAAGGATTTACCGAAGGAAGGGGTCAAAACACTTTCACAAATCTTGTTCCTGAAATGAGTCTCTTTTCGTAAGAAAAAAAACCTTCTAATCTTCTTTGAATGGGAAAAGTTATATTGCGTATTAGATACAAGGCAATGTCATAATAAAAAATATGATTCGCGAACTTAGGACATCACAAAGTTAAGGCATCCCGAAATTAAAGAGACGGTCTGAAATGCACCTAATTAGAAACTAGCATAGTAAATGCACGCGCAAGTTCACGTCTCTAGATTTTTATTTTCTATCATTAAAAATATAAACAGAGAAATATGAACAATTTAAAAATCCATTATTAACCACATTTTCAAACATAAAGTTTATTACATTTTTTAAACGATAAATATTATTTAATAATTTGGAATCGAAAGCGTTTGAAATTTAAAAACATTAGCTAACAAACACGCACGCTATGTGCGCGACTATTGAATATTTCCATATTTAAAGTACTAAGTTGTGTTGTACTCAAGAGGAATAAATTATACAAAAATACGTATTTTTAACTAATTAAGTACTTTACTTCTAAGTTATATTACTTAAAGTATGACAATATATCAGAAAATTTCTACTAACGGTTTGATGACCTTTTCAAACCTTTTTTAAAACCTTTTAAAACAATACAAATAAATATTTGTTTATATTAAAATATTTGGCCCTGAGTATCAAATGACGACTTGACACTTATCACTTAAAATAATTTCAGAAACTTTGAAAAGCTTCAACAAATTTTGAAACCTTTAAAAGTTTTGTGATAAGTCCTGATATATTTTGGAACCCACTAAAAAAGTTAAAAATCTTTTAAAATCCCTTAGAATCTTCTTAAATTCATAAATATGAGGTGAAAGTCTTTGAAATCTTTGCAGTCTCTAGGAAATTTTTAAAATCGCTTGAAATCATTTAAAATCCCAGAACATCTCTTAAATTGGTATAAAATCCCTTAAAATCCTTAGAAATTTCTCGAATTATCTTGAAATCTGTAGAAGTCACTTGAAATAATTAAAAATCCCTTGACATATTTCGAAATAGTTCAGAAAAGTTGAGATTTCTTCAAACTTTTCAAAACTCAAAAACGTCAGTCAAACGCAACGCCTTGGAAAGTAGGTTAGGTCCGGCTTGTTGAAAAAATCTCGGAATTGGGCCATCTGAAACAGAAAAATCAAAATGTTTAGGTTGAGTATGACAATGTCTATGTCCTCTATACATTTCTTTAAAATACGTGCAAAAATAACTAAACGGCGGCCACAAAACAAAAGCAAAAAAACACGTTTTTTTTTTGTTTTTTGGCCGCTATTTTGTTATTTTTGCACGTATATTTAACAAATGTATAAGGCACACAGTCATTGTCATACTTAGCCTGAAACTTTATGATTTTTCTGTTTCAGAAGGCCCAGTTCCGAGATTTTTTCAACAATCCGGACCTACCTACTTTTCGAGGCGTTGCGTTTGACTGACGTTTTTGTGTAGAAAAAGTGTATATAATGAATAAACTTTTTTTTTTAAGTATTTCAGGAGTGTATTTATTAAGCCTAACAAATCCTACATCAATATCTTTATCAATAATCTCATAAAAAATTCACAAAAATAGCGTTCTTTCGGGGGTAGTTACTAGAATGACCCCTTAAACCAAAATCCCTTTCGGGGTAAACGTTCATATGAGGCAAGTGAGAGAGGAGAGTGTACGAGAAGGTATAAGGTAGTGAAAAATATAAATTTTTGAATTAATCTAGAATTTCCGTGTTGCTTATTTAAACAACACGTTCGTTCCACAACACTGTTACGACCCAGGTCGATGATCAATCTCTCTAGCAATCACCCCAGATGAAGAGCTTTGGTAAGTCTTCATGTACCACAGAGCACACAAAAATACGCAAGCTTGCTGGTGATCACATAGTGAAGTCCATATTTTTTACTCTAATCACATCCACCAAGTAAAGCTCTCTACGCGGGCCAATTCTTATCCAAGGTCTTTCGTTTCAGGTGTCTTTCAATCCACTGACGCTCTTCACCATACATTTCTCATCGACTATTTGTCGCCAAACTTTTCTATCCTCACATACCTCTTTAGCTTCCTTTACAACCATACATTTTTTCATGCAAGCTCTTATCTTTTTGTGGCTTTTTATACCATTTCGTTTTAAGGTCTTATTCACACATTCCCACCGTTCTTTCATCGGTCTGCATAGAGGTACGCTACCAGTTAGTTATTTACCTAAATATACTTGTTTCATCAGTCGTTCTTGTTTCATTCTCTCAACATGCTCAAACCATCTCAACAAATCATTTCTTTCACTATTGTCAAACAGTGTTTCCTGTACACCACATTTTTCAAGAATCATCTCATTAGTGACTTTGTCCATTAGTGTTTACCGCATACATCACACATTGCGCAGTAGGTCCAGGTCTCGCTACTGTACAGCACAGTGGTTGCAAGGACAGAGTTATATCTGGTTATATATTGCAATTATAGTCTTATTTGTTACATTTTTACTTCTGGTAATGACTCCTAAATTGTTGATAACCTTCCTATCCTCACTTATACGCCTGGCTATCTCTTTATCGATCATTACGTCAGTAGTAAATAAACTACCTAGATGTGTACTGATCAACTTATTCTATCCTCTCACCGTCTGAGACAACGTTGCATACTATTTTATCATCCTTTCCTTCAAAGACCATAACTTTTGTTTTATTCACGTTGATTTTAGGGCCCATGTTCTTCATGCGAATATTCAGTCTGCTCAACGCATTCTCTGCAAACCTTCGATTGACTCTGACATAAAAACCTTATCATCTGCAAACGTTAATCCGCGCAATATTATCTGAAATCTTTAGAAATCTTTGAAATCTTAACATCGAATGTACACTCAAAATTTGAATGAGTAACTCCTCCGTATTTCAGAATTAATGACAATGAATTGATTTTTTATTTAATGAAATTAGGTACAAGTGGATAATTTAAGATCCATATTTGCAAGAGCAATTGAATATATCGCCACCATAATAATCAGAAATTGAATGAACAGTTGTGAACAAATTTAAAGTAAACAGCGGATTATATTTTGCAATTTCAAGTGATTGAAAAGTCAATCAGGTTTTCAACAACATTGCGAGATTGCTCGTAGAAATTTAATAATTATATAAAAGCATTAAAAACTGTACATTTCAAGTTATTTTTATCTGCTCAATAACACTAACGTAACAAAATTATACATTTAGAATTTTGTAACGTTCCTAATTGAGAATTATTGAAAAATTGAGAAATTGAAATATTCTTAAATTAGTATTTTGTAACTAAGCCACTAAAAATGAATAATTTTCTAATTTGGCATCAAGCTTTTTAAAATTGACTCATTTTAGTTTAAAGTGTAAAATTAATAACTTAAATCAGGGATAAAGCATTTCCATGCAAGGGGAACAACTTCATGTTGAAGGCTATTTTATAATATGTCAAACTGACGTATACTATAATAAACTAGTCGCCCTATAGAGTTATGCTAGGCCGCGTCCACTTTTTGAAAATTTTGAACTATTATTATTTTAAGGCTCAGTAAGTGTTGAACTTTATTTCTAAATTCATTTTTATCTGAAATGTATTATCTCAGCAAAGTATCGTTTTGTTGAATTTTTTACTACAAATTTTCATTATAAATACTTTAATCACAAATATTTTGCGGATATGGCGTACTACAATTCTAAGAAATGGATTTTTTTAATCTCGATTACGCAATGTCTAAAAATAGTTTTCCACATCAGCTAAAATACATTCATATTAATATTAAAATTTGCGGTAATATGTTCTTGATCACGCATTATTTTTGATCGATAAACTTATTTTTACATTTAACAACATTTTAGTAGAGTCAAACTTTGAGCCTTATTTTATCAGTTTGACAGTTCAGCAGTATAACTTTAGGGCGACGAACTGTTACAATCTGTCACATTGAAGCAATAGAAAAAGTCGCGAGACGAAAAGTACGCGAAAAACGAGCGAAACGTAGAAGCTTCAATGTGGACAGAATGAGTGAATCGTAGATTATTAGATGAGAATAGATTAGATTATTAAACATAACTGTATTAAATATCCCAATCTAAATTCATTCGTTACAAGAATAAAATTGAGATAAAATTCATTATCTCTAATGTATCATTTGAATTTAAGAAAAATGCAGTCTTTTGGAAAGAGGAAGAGTGAAGAGACATGAATGCCCACGCCCAATCACGCAAGCTCCCTTTTCTTTTGTGACTTATTGTTAGCAGCACAAGGACTGCAACATCCATCTGATGCAGATTGAAGATATATATTTTTTTCAAATGACTTATGGATTTATAGTGACACTTGTCTCAAGCTCAGAGGCAAATAGTGTCGAATCGAAGTCATTACATTGGAAGACATATTACTGTATTTTGGTACTTGTATATTGGTCATACTCTATTTACGATACGGATGAGCCTCTTGCCAAACAGAAGATTTTCATCTGATGTGGACCATCCTGCGATATTGAAATCTTTGAAATCGATTTCAAAATCCCAATCCTCGAGTTCATATTTCTCGTCATTCAAGAGAGAAAAAGTCATGCATCTTAGGGGCCTTTCAAAAATAATGTCACACTTCCAGGGGTGAGGGAGGGGAGAGTAACAAGTTTTATGCAGATTTTTGACGTAGAGGCGGGAGGATTTAACACAGAATATGACATCACACATTGAAAATATAAATGAAAATAACAATTTTTTGAAATTTAAAAAAATGAAACTTAGTAATTTTATTTTAAAAGTACGTATAAAGCATCAAAATAGAGACGTCACGCTGCTTTGCCTATTTCCCTCTTTTCCCCTTTTTGAAAGAATATCTCTTTTTCCTCTGTTTTCAAGAAACTTCCCCCTTTTCTCTTTTTTTCGTTCAAATACGAACTGAATTAAAAGAACCGAATACAAAAATCCAACTATTTTTCGTTTAAATTTAATAATTTTATATTGAAAAATCTACTATACTTATTGTTGGATATAGGTCTGAAAGCGGCTTTTGCAACTTCTACCTTTTATCTTCCAATTATTGTTCATCTTTTTTTATCTATTTAAAATTTGATGCAGACTGATATGATAATGATGATCTGTCATTATTATTAACCCTGTGCGGTCGCAACGTAATTACGCTGCTTCCGTAGTCCACTCGGTCGAAAACGTCCACGTAGTTTCAAACACGTTAAATCGCTTTAAGAATTTGGAAAAAGTGCTCGAATACTTTTGAATCCTTCTAAAATGTGAACCCCTGATTGTTTAGGTACTAAAGTTATTACATTTGTTGTTATAAATTGGTATTATGAGCGAAAACACGAAAAAAATTGTCCTTGATGGGTTCGTTGCATGAATTTTAGGTAATATATTTTTAAATTCTGCATAACATTCTGAACATTTTAGTGCATTTAAAACATTTATTAAATACTTCATTGTGGAGAAAAAAATGTTGAAGAAAAGTATGGAAATCTCTATTCAAAAACTCTGTAACCTTGAAACGACACGTCCTAAAAACCGCGAAACCAATCAGAATAATGATACACTGACTAACGAAGTATCTAGCAGACAGCTGGCGAAAATTCAATTTACAATTTCTAACATATTGTATTATATTCCCTCACCAACCGGACAATCGCGCTACTCAGAATCAAGTTTTATTATTATTATTATACCATTAAGCCTTTTCCCTTCCGGGGTAGGCGTGACTTGTTCGGTTGGAAAGTAGTGGAATAGGTATATAGGTACGAGGTAGATCGGTATATAGGTACAGGGTTGTTGGGTATATAGGTGTTAGGTATAGATGTTTTAGATTGATCTGGAGTTCTCGTGTTATTTATATAAATTACACGTTCACTCCGCAACACTGCTCCGACCCAGGTTGCTGATCAATCTCTCTAGCGATCACCCCAAGTGAGGAGCCTCACAAAATTATTATGTATGGTTCCCCACCTGGGCCCATTAGTATCCAAGGTCTTTGTTTCAGGTATCATTCACTCTATTGTCACTCTGCTTATAAACTATTTGCCGCCACATATTTCTGTCCTGGCATACTACTCTAGCTTCATTCACGTCCATGCATTTTTTCATGCAGTCTCTTGTATTTCTATGGCTTCTTATGTCTCTTCGTATTAGTGTCTCTTTCACAGATTCTAACCATTCTTTCGGCGGTCTACCTCTGGGCATTTTGCCATTTACTTTACCTTTATACACTTGCTTGGTCAGTCGTTCATCTTTCATTCTTTCAAGATGTCCGAACCACCTTAGCTGATTTCTTTCCCATATGTCAACTAGTGTCTCCCCTGTACCACATTCTTCGAGGATTGTCTCGTTTCGTACTTTGTCCATCAGTGTTTTCCCGCATATTATGCGCAGAGGTTTCATGCCGATCGCGTTGATTTTACTCCTGTCTTTTTCTTGACAGGTCCATGTCTCGCTACCGTATAGTACAGTCGGTACGAAAATAGAGTTATGTATGGCCATTTTAGCTTTTTTTGATATGTTTTTATTTGTGAGGATGGACCTTGCTCTACCGATAACCTGCTTACCCTTATTTATGCGCCTATCTAATTCCCCATCTATTTTTCCGTCGTTAGTGAATAGACTACCTAGATATACGTACTTGTCAACTTGTTCTAATTTCTCATCATTTAGAACTATGTTGCATATTGTTTTCTCACTTTTTCCCTCAAACACCATGAACTTCCGATAATTCGCCCAGCCAATCAGATTTCCCCGCAAAAATTCAAAAAGTATACTTTTTAAACATAAAAAAAATGTTTAACTGAATTGAAAAAAACTTTTCTTTCGTAGTTACATTATTTTTCTGGTGTTCAATCAATTTTACTAGGAAAAAAATATTTGAAAATATGCAACAACCCTATTTCAAGATTTAAAAAATAAGTCATAATTGAAAGAAAATTACCATGGATTATCATCGCGGCTACCCTAATATTTAAGAAAAACTACGCTTTGATCGTTTCTGCTAAAAAAAAGTATAATTCTTGAAGCGTTGGAAATGCACAATTATTATTTCAAGGAGAGGGAAATCGAGGATTTTTATGAAAAATAATATTGACGATGATTTTTACTGCAAAAATAATATTATTTTCATACATAACAGTGATTTTAATTGAAAGCACTGAAAGATAGAAAAAGAAATAAATTAATCGAGAAAAACAAAACTTTTAAACCGCTAAATTTACCAACATGACGGTTGCTCTGAGTCGTTTTCGTCCCGCTAAAGCCCGATTGCGCGTGCAAGACCATGCCTGTACTAAGTTTTTTCATGAGGGGTGCCGCACCCTGCCCCTTTTCGGTTTTCCAGGAATTTCAAAGTGAATTTTTGCTTGGAATGAAATCGGCCCATGTGCGACCCAGCAAGATTAACATTATATTTTTGGTTTCGAATTCCTATTTTTCTGTTAAAATTCTACTATTTGGATGAATATTTACCTATTTTTCGGCAAAATTTGTTTTTTTGGTTAAAAATGAGTTTTCTTAATTGAAAATTTATCTGATCCATTTGTAGCTGAAAACTGATCGGTTTTTAGTTGGGAATTCATCGATTAAAATTTCCATTAAAAATTCAACTACTTGGTTGAAATTTGAACTACTATTTCAAAAACTAATTTTATTAGTATTAAATGTAGTTTTCCCTTGTGGCCTTAGGTCTTAAGCTACATGGGGTTTGAAATAAGCAATGTTTATTTTTCGAAACGTGGCAATGCATTTCGCTATAATATTATAGCCTCATCAGAACTGTAACGATTACAAGAGAAGAATAAAACTTATGTTTTTAGAGCATAAAGTTTACACCATACATATAAATTACAACAATTCACACTTGCTACATTAACTGTCTAGGTAACAATATTAAAATTTTGAAAAAATATATAATCTATAAAAACATAAATTGTATTCTTCTATTGTAACTTTTACAGTTCTGATGAGACTATAATATTATAGCGGAATGTATTAATACGTTTCGATAAATAAACATTGTTTATTTAAAAACCCATAAAGCTTAAGACCTATGGCCACAATAAGAGAAAACTACCTTTAATACTAATTTTGGGTCTATAAATTTTTAAGAATTTCATTTTATTAGTAGAAGATGTTACTTTTCTTTTAATTCGTCTTTTTTTTTTTTTGAAAATTAATTTTTTCAACTGAAATTTTAGCTATTCCATTTTTGGTTGAAAAATTATGATGTTTAGTTGAAATTCGACTATTTGGTTGCGAATTTATCCATTTTGTAGTAAATTCGTCTTTTTTGGTAGAAAGTTAATCTTCTTGATTAAAAGCTCAACTACTTGGTAGAAAGTTAAAAAAATTGGTTATAAACTCATTTTATTAGTGGAAAATCCATCTCTTTGTTCAAGATTAAACTAAACTGGAGTCCTGATTTACCGGATCCCGATACACCGGATAAGGTGGTCGAAGGGGGGCGAGAGAGAGGCGCTTGCGAGGTCAGCGAGGTTGCACAGTTTATGGTTCGGCACTGTAAGAAGCCACAAGCAAGAAGGAGAAGAAGAACGGTTTGGAGAGTCCCGATTTACCATGAAGGCCATTGAGGGTATCCCCAAAACGTCCTTTAAAGCGAGATTCCAGTGTATTTTGATGAAAATTGAACTATTTTGAAGAAACATTATTTTTTGGTGTAAAATATATTTGCTGAACTGCAAATTTAACTATTTCATTTTTCATTGTATAACATATTTTTGGGTTGATTGAAAAGTAACTTTCTGGTAGAAAATTCGTATTTTCGCGTAAAAAATTTACCTATTCTGGTATAGCAATTTTATCTTTTTTTGGTTGAGAATGCAACTGTTTAGTTAAAAAATAAGCTAAAAGTGAAAATTTAATTAATTAATTTGATGAAGTAATTTTTTGCTTATTTAATTTTTGTCGGAAATCTAACTGTTTTGTTGAAAATTCGTCTATTTGGTTCAAAATACAACTGTTTCTGGTTGAAGCTTAATCTTTTTTGTTTAAGAATTCGACCAATTGGTTGAAAATTCATCTTCGTTGATTGAAAAATCAACTATTTTGTTTTAAAAAAATGCCTTACGCTTGAAAGTTCATCTATTTGGCCGTAAATGCAACTTCTTGGTTGATAATTTGTTCATTTTTTAATTTCGTCTATTTTCTTTTAACTTATGTTTGTATGTTGAAAATTCAACGATTTTGTTAAAAAGTCATCTTTTTCGAATATTCAGCTGTTTTGTTGGAAATTCGTCTTTTTGTATAGAAAAATCGTTTCTTGGATTGAAAATTCAAATATTTGGTTAAAAATGCAACTGTTCTTGGTTGAAGTTCAATATTTATTATTTGTGAATTCGACCAATTGGTTGGAAATTCAACTAATTGGTTAAAAATTCAACTTTTTTGTGAAAAAAATGTCCATTACTCTTAAAAGATCAACTGTTTTGTTGATAATTAATTTTTTTAGATTCATCTATTTGTTTAAAAATTTATCTTAGTATTTGGGTTGAAAATTCATCTTTTCGGAATTAAAAGTAAACTTTTTTCTAAAATATTCGACTTTTTAGTTTTGAAACTCAACTATTTTATTAAAAATTCATCATTTTTGGTACAAATTAAAATTTTTTTGGTTGAAAATTCAACCATTTAATTGAAAAGCAACTTTCTTGGTTTAAATCTTAAGCGTTTCATATTGAATTCAGTTGTTATCTATACATTAATTTTATTTAAAAGGATGTTCGTGTTTGTGACATCATCCTTGGGGATGAAAGCTTTTTGTGATATATGTGATGAAGAAGGGGAGGGATGGAAAGAGTGTTCACAATAGCGTAACGTAGTTTTTGAACGAGCTATTATAATATCGTATTTTATTTTCAAAATTGAAACTTTCTTCTAAACTTCTAGAACGGAAGGAAAAGGACGTCAACGAAAGAGTGGTTTCACGTTATTATAAACAAAATACTCATACGTTTGTATAAATACAGACATGCGCGATATGTCTGGCACGCGTTTCGTCAATGGACCAACTAGTACGTTTACATAGCTTGTGATGAAATGAGGCGAGACAAGGCGCGGATTGACGAACTATCTTGTAGTCACTCAAGGTTTGTTTGGAATTTCTTACTTCCATGTACTCAATACTGACGCTACATCACTCTCACTCAAATATATATATAATGGCAATAAAAATTCACATTTTCACGGAAAAAAAAAATAATATAAGCTGACTATCGATATCCGTCCAGAAAAATTAAGTGGCAGTCTGGTGTCAGGTCTGGTCAATTCTGGCTTTATCTAGACTGTCTCTATACCATTAAGCCATTTCCCTTTCGGCGAGCCTCTAGGAGTAAGCGTGACACTACCCGATTCGGGTAGTGTTTCTAGGTGGATATTTTCTTGTAGTAAAATAACTACAAGTGTGGGCTCACCATACCCACGACCGCCAACAGCAACGCAGTAGTATCAGACGGTCACCCATCCAAGTACTAACCGCGCCCAACACTGCTTAACTTCAGTGATCTAACGGGAACTGGTGTTTCCAGCGTGGTATGGCCGTTGCCTAGTTTGAAAAATCTGATCTGACCCATGTCTGGCGCAAGTTTTGCCCAGGTCTGACTTTATCTAGATCGTCTAGTGTGGAAGATCTGGTCTGGTCCAAATTTTTCCTTGATATATTTCGAAAAAGTTACAGAGTGTTAAAAATGATGGCAAATAATAAACTGACACTATCAAAACAAGAATTTTTTTCTTGTCACTTCGACATTTTGGTCTGGACCAGATTTGGCGCTGATCAGTTAGCGAAGAACAAAAAATGCTACGATTGGTCTAAAAGGTCTGGTCTGGCCCAGGACTGGCGCTGATTAGCTATCTATCCAAGAACAAAGAAAGTTTTAAAGTTCGATTAGCAAAGTTTCTCACATTTTTCGAGAAGTTTACAATTTCCAGGGTGTCTAAAATCATAGAATGACAAGGCAATTTGGGAGCCGCTAGAAAGCAATAAAGATATAGAGGGCGCGTGGACTTTATTACGTGATACCATTGTTAAAACTGCGATTGAAGTGTGTGGTACGGCGATGGTAGGAAGAAAGTCTGGCGATGCGTGGTGGAACGATGAAATTGAGGCAGCCCAAAAAGAAAAGAAAGAAGCGCACAATAAAACGCTGAACATGACAGGTCTTAGCGACGAGGAGAGAAATAGACGCAAAAATGAGTACAAACACAAAAAGAGGAAAATTAAACGACTAGTCAAAGAGAGTAAAGAGAAAACCAGAACAGAAGAAGAGAACACAACAAAAAACTGCTTTGAAGGAATTATGAAACTCTTATATAAACAGTTGAAGGAAAGTGAAAGTACAGAGTTTGTTAGCATGAGAAACAGCAAAGGTGAAATGCTATATGATATACACGGGATAGTAGACGCTTTAAAAGACTCTTTTAAAGGACTATTAGGAGGTGAAGATATAGGACAACAAAACTGCGAAATTGAACATAATGCATTAGAAAACCCAAAGTCTGTGTCACTGAGGTCAGAGATATAATTAAGAACTTGAAAAACGGTAAGGCTGCTGGTATAGACAGTATTAGCTCTGAAATGCTCAAATACGGTGGCGAGTACATACCTCACAGGTTGTGCGAATTGATAAATTTATGTTTCGAGACGTGAGAAGTCTCAGACGATTGGAGAAAAGCGATTATCGTACCAATATACAAAAGGAAGGGAGATAAAAGCAACTGCAGTAATTACAGAGGTATCAGCCTACTAAGTACCGTAAGTAAAATATACTCAAAAATACTTATTCGTAGGGTAATGGAAATTACAGAAGAGAAGATATGCGAAGTCCAAAGTGGATTTATGCCAGGAAGATCGTGTACAGATCAGATATTTAGCCTAAGACAGATCACAGAAAAAAGCTTGAGAGTAGGAAAGAAAGTTTTGTGTGCATTTATTGACCTAGAAAAAGCATTTAACAAGGTAAATAGAAGTAAACTTTGGGAAGTCCTTAAAGAGTATGGAGTCAATGGATGGCTCCTACAAGCAATAAAAACAATATATACAGGTAGAAAAGCGAGTGTAAGGGTAAATGGAAAACTGAGTGACTGGTTCGATATTATGCAAGGCGTGAAACAAGGATGCGTTATGTCCTCGTGGCTATTTATCATATTCATGGATAAGTGTCTAAGAACTGCCCTCTTCGAAGAAGAAGGTGTAGATCTCGAAACCGTCAAGGTACGTGGGTTAGCTTTCGCAGATGACAAGATTGTTATGGCAGAATCAGTCGAGGACTTGCAAAGAATGTTGAATAAACTTAATACAAGCATGAAGAACATGGGCCTCAAAATTAACGTGAACAAAACGAAAATCATGGTGTTGAAGGGAAAAAGTGTGAAAACAATATGCAACATTGTCCTAAATGATGAGAGATTAGAACAAGTTGACAAATACGTAGATCTAGGTAGCCTATTCACTAACGACGGAAAAATAGATGGGGAGTTAGATAGGCGCATCAATAAGGGTAATCAGGTTATCGGTAGAGCAGGGTCCATCCTCACAAATAAAAACATATCAAAAAAAGCTAATATGGCCATACATAATTCTATATTCGTACCGACTGCACTATACGGTAGCGAGACATGGACCTGTCAGGAAAAGGACAGGAGTAAAATCAACGCGATCGGCATGAAACCTCTGCGCATAATATGCGGGAAAACACCGGTGGACAAGGTCCGAAACGAGACAATCCTCAAAGAATGTGGCACAGGAGAGACACTAGTTGAAATATGGAAAAGAAATCAGCTAAGGTGGTTCGGACATCTTGAAAGAATGAAAGATGAACGACTGACCAAGCAAGTGTATAAAGGTAAAGTAAATGGCAATATGCTCAGAGCCAGACCGCGGAAAGAATGGTTAGAATCTGTAAATGAGACATTAATCCGAAGAGACATAAGAAGTCATAGGAACAGAAGAGCTTGCATGAAGAAATGCATGGACGTAAAGGAAGCTAGAGTAGTATGCCAGGACAGAAATATGTGGCGACAAATAGTTTATAAACAGAGTGACAATAGAGTGAATGATGCCTGAAACAAAGACCTTGGATACTAATGGGCCCAGGTGGGGAACCATACATAACAATTTTGTGAGGCTCCTCACTTGGGGTGATCGCTAGAGAGATTGATCAGCAACCTGGGTCGGAGCAGTGTTGCGGAACGAACGCGTTATTTAAATAAATAACACGAAAATTCTAGATCAATCTAAAAAATCTATACCTAACACCTATATACCTATATACCTTGTACCCATATACCGACCTACTTTATACCTATATACCTATCCACTATTTTCCAACCGAGCAAGTCACGCCTACCCCGAAAGGGAAATGTCTTAATGGTATAATAATAAACCTTGACTGTCTGGCCTTGTGCAGGTTCGGTGTTGATCAGCTTAACACAGTTATAGTGAAAAATGATTTTTTCCAAGTCATTAACAAAATCAAGGAACTAATAACTAATAACTGACCAACCAAAAACTAGGAATTGACCATTCAGTCTGGCCTGAGGATAGCAAAAAAGACGTTACAATTTTGGATAGGCCCAGGGCTATCTTTTATCTTTATTTATTATTGCAAACTGAAAATATTGTCTAACATAAAAGTACATAATTGTAGTAAAATGAGGCATCTATGTTCATGTGCACCCATGTTTAAGAATTCGGAGGTTACCTCTCGCGTTTGATTAGAGGTCAAAGCTATAAAGATAATAATAATACTTATTATTATTATACCATTAAGCCATTTCCCTTTCGGGGTAGGCGTGACTTGCTCGGTTGGAAAGTAGTGAAATAGGTATATAGGTATGAGGTAGACCGGTATATGGGTATAGGGTAAATGGGTATATAGGTGTTAGGTATAGATGTTTTAGATTGATCTGGAGTTCTCGTGTTATTTATATAGATGACAAGTTCACTCCGCAACACTGCTCCGACCCAGGTTGCTGATCAATCTCTCTAGCGATCACCCCAAGTGAGGAGCCTCACAATATTGTTATGTATGGTTCCCCACTTGGGCCCATAAAATTTTGAAAATTTCGACACTCTAGCATTAAAATGGCCGTATGCGCCGCATTACCCGCTTAAGTATGGTATTAAATAAGATTTTTATTTGTAGATAAAAATCTTGGAAATAAAAAAAATATTAGTAACGTTTTAATAAATTTGGAGCCAAATACTACAAGCTTCAATACTTTGTTCGCAACTTTCATAATAGATGAGAAACACACAAAACAAACAGCATATTCAAGAAGGAACTTTCATTTCTATTGACACTGACAAGTTGCACAAAGCTTCTAAAATATATATTTGAAATTATTTCTTTAAATTTTGCAGAAAAAATCCACATTTTTTGCAGTGCAAATTTATGGTTTTCTATAAGTGTGAATCTTATAAAAAAAGTTTATAAATTATTTTCAATAAATGGTATATAATTTGTTTTTGAAAAAATATACCATATCATATATTCATAACATATTTCTACAGAAATATGTTAGGAATGAAGATTTTGAAATAAATGTTAATTTAATAGCACAGGTTTTAATAAAGACACATTCAGAAAACGATTTGGTTGAATCAACAAAATTTATGTTGGTTCAACCATAGAGTATGATTATTATATGGACATTGGACAACAAAATATTTGTTTGACCCAACTACATTTTATGGTTGTATCAACCAAATCTTTTGTTAGATGAAGTGTTTGGTTGATTCAATTGAACAATTTTGTTGAGTCAATCAAATATTTTGTTGAATCGACCAACATTTTTTCAGTTGAAGAATTTTCTTCTTTTGTGTGTACTAAAGCTTAATTTTTTCAATTACACAATGTTTAAATAAGCTTTAAAATAGCATTGAAAATTAAAAATTCTCAAATTGTTAAAGTTCTGAACTAAAAAATTAAAATACATTGGTACCTACTTAAAAATTCAATTTTTTTAAAATTGGGAACATGTATTTTTACACTGAAATGAACAATATTGCTTCTCAATTGTAGCTCTGACTGATATCCAGGTGTGATATGATTTTGAGCTAGATCGGCCATTTAGAAAAGGTTTTTCTTTTTAGTTTGAAGATTTGAAATAAAAAATTTTACCTAATTAAAAATTCTTTTTTTTCTATTCGGGAACATGTATTTTGACACTAAAATGAACAATTTCTTCTCAATTGTAGCTCTGACTGATATCCAGGTACGATATGATTTTGAGCTAGATCGGCCACTTAGAAAAGGTTTTCCTTTTTAGTTTAGAGATTTAAAATGAAAAATTGTATCTTCTTTATAAGAGAAAAACTTTTTTAATATTCAAAACACAAGGATACTATATCTAGTGACTTGTTCGCATCTTTGAGAAGCATCGATCGACCTATTGTTGAACCTTTTATGACCCACGAGTACCGACTTACGATGTTTAAAAAAAATTTGGGTATTGTATTTATATCAGAAAAACTTGATCTCTTATTAAAAATACTACAGTACTGTATCTCAAATGTTTGTTCGCGTCTTCGAGACACGTCGAATGAATTAATGACGTACTTCCATTACCTCTTATGGTGTAGCAATACGCGCGGCTCGCTTCGCTCGCTAGTTTGAGCGCGCCTAGGGCGCGCACCTGTTGTATCTCGCGCTTCGCGCTCGATGATATGTTTATCTCGCGCTTCGCGCTCGATAATATGTTCACCTCGCGCTACGCGCTCGGACACATTTGCCTGACGCTTTAAGCTCGGTTCATCTTGGTTTTCGCACTTCATGTGCTTACTATTGCGCGCTTCGCGGGCTAATGCTCTCTTAGTTAGCTTCATCGTTATGACCTGCTTTTGGTTTAATTATGTAAACTTTACATAGAAAGAGGAACTAATTTACTTAAGGTTCTATCGACCTTAAGGAATACATTCTCATCAAGACACTCGCGCTTCGCGCTCGATATTTCGTTTAAAAATCATGTAAGTCTTGCGCCACGCTCGTTTCTGTTCATCGTTTAATGTAAACTCAAAAGTTTGATCGCGATCACGGCGCGCCATTTGGTTGTCGCGGTTCGCAATGACAATATTTTATGTTCAATGTTCTTCAAATAAAAATTATTAAATTTGTATTTGCTTTAAAATGAAGAAGGAAATTCCTTCACTTCAGCGTACATTTCCGTATCTGTCTAATAAAAAATAAATCATACAATCAGAAAGATTTCTTCCAACTATCTGAAAAGGGGCGAAAAAAAGTATCTAAGTTGTTTTTGGAACATATATATGATAAATTTTTGAATGATTATTGAAAAATGGACATTTGACAAAAATGGGGGGAGGGGTCAAATTTTACACAAATCTAATACCTTCTCTGGATGAGAATGTAAAAATAGAATAAATTGTTCGAATTTTCAAGTACCATGAACATTAATTATTATTATACTATTAGGCCATTTCCCTTTCGGGGTAGGCGTGATTCGCACGGTTGGAAAATAGTAATGTGGGGAAGGAGATATACATGTTTTAGATTGATCTAGAATTTGCGTGTTATTTATTTAAATAACACGTTCGTCCCACAACATTGCTCCGAGCCAGGTGGCTGATCAATCTCTCTAGTGACCACCCCAAGTAAAGAGCCTCAAAAAATTATTGTGTGTGCGGTCCCCCACTTGGGCCTATTAGTATCTAAGGTCTTTCGTTTCAAGCGTCATACACTCTACTCACATTCTTTTTATAAACTATTTGTCGCCACACTTTTCTGTCCTGGCATACTTCTCTACCTTCCTTCACGTCCATGCATTTTTTCATGCGAGCTCTCGTGTTTCTATGGCTTCTTATGTATCTTCGGATATCCCGGTTTCTGTAAATTTTTAATCTTGTTTCGCGTTTGTTTCGTTTGTTTGGTTCTATTTCTTCTCCATCCCCGCCCTAAGCTCATTTTGGAGACTAGAAGGTGATGGTCAGTATTACATTTAGAGCCCCTCATGACTCTTGTATCTTTGACGA
>CAKNXH010002044.1:0-28565 GCA_932178445.1 Andricus quercusramuli | reverse complement strand
AAAAATACAAATTTTCAAGTACCATGAGCCTAAATGATGATTATTTTATTGTTTTAATCGTTAGACATAGTATTGAGAACATAAAAACAATGAGATATTTTGAAAAAACACACACGAGATGCAAAAGAACTGAAATAAGCAAAGTTTTGATGAGAATGTGCCCACTTATCGGGCTGATTTTTCCACTGTTAATTACATTTTTTATGAAATAAAGCAAAAACTACACATCCCATCAAAAAGTGACCAATAACAAACTTGCAGATCTCTTTTTTACACACAAATTTTGTTTCATCGTCATTTGTCGTATCTTGCATATTTTTGCCGTAAAATTGAATTTTTGGATTTTTAATTATTTTTTGTTCAATAAAAATGTGAATTTTCGATTTTTCGAGAAAATTCAAAAAGTCGTTATGATAATCTTGTAGGGCGTTGAAAAAGAAACACTTTTCATGTCCAGACTTTTTTTCGTATAGTGCGTTGTTTGGCTGAAAATGTTAATTTTCGTTTCTTTTTTTGGATTTTGAAAATGCCGTAACTCTGAAAATTTTGATTTTATCGAAAAATGTCATGGGAATAAATTGTTTGAATTTTCGATGACTATAAGCGGCCGTACATATGATTTTCAAATTTTGAAAAAAATGGTCTAAAATTTTTTTATAATGTCCTAACTTTTTGAATTTTCATCGAAAATGGCTGGTTAACGAACTCGATCTCTCTTTTTGGTCCCAAAAACTGTGTGCGAAAGCACAATCCAATCCGATTAGTCTTTCAAAAGTTATCCGATATACAGACGACGACAACGACAACGACGACGACAACGACGACGACAACGACGACAACGACAGACAGACAGACACCGACGTAAAAACCATTTTTTCTGACTCAGGGGGCCTCAAAACGTCGACATTTGATGAAATCCACGAAAGTCATTTTTCACATAAAATCAATACCTTCTCATTATGATGAGAATGTAAAAATATATTGTTTATCTTCTTGGTATGAGAAAACCTTTTTTGATATTGAGAATACAACAGTAATGTATATGATATGTTTGTTCGTGTCTTCGAGACATATCGATACTATCGATTGCCCAATTGAAGAAACTTCCATTACCTACCATAATTCATTAACCTTGTTTGAAGAGGATTTTTTTCCATATTGGGAATATAACAGTACTGCATTTGATTTAATTTTTTGTGTCTTCAAGACACGTGGATTGATCTATTCACGAACTTTCGACGATCATTCTTGATTAATCAATAGCGACTTAGAAAGTTTAAAAGAAGTTTATATTGTTTCTATAAAGAAAGCTTTTTTTTTTAATTTGGAATATAACACTGTCGTAATTTACAAAGTTGTTCGTTGTAACAGAACACATCGATTGACATTTTGGTGGGCTCTCTGATTTTCTGAAAATATAAGTTTTTTGATAAGACAGAAAGATAAGCTTGAAAAATATTGAAGGTATCCATTTTTTTCTTTTGTTAGGGAAAACCCTCTCTCTATAAGGAAACAAATTTATCTGATACCTATGAGGAAGAAAAATGCTCATACAATGAGCACAAATATGAGTACACCCATAGTGAATACGTCCATAGTACTTCGCAGAGGTATTTTACAACGATTTCAAATTTGAAAAATATTAAATTTGAAAATGTTTAACAATGAACACTGAATTTCAAATTCAAAGCTTTAAAAATAGTACAATTTAACATTTGAATGGTAGGGTAAAGGCACCAATACCAATTATCGAGGGTATACATCAATTGTCGAAGATCGCTAGATCTTTGTATGACAAATAGTGAATTATAATACAAAGGAAAATAAAATCAATATTATAATAATGTAGGCACACTAAACTACAAATACATTGTCTTCTTTACGCAATTTTTATCAAAACATTTTAATTTTCTGTATAAAAATACATATACAGAAATAAAAATTGAATTTAGTCCAAGCGAAAACTTTCACAGTTGTAACAATCATCGTTTATAAAAAAGACGATGTCGACATTTAAGGTTGTCTTAATTCTTCACCAATTGTTGCCTAAACCTATAGCAATTTTAAAGGTTTTCAAATTAGCCCGTTAAATCTCGCACAATTTCATGTAATATCAAATAATATTTAAAGTTATTAGATAGGTGGTCTACCATTGAAAAAATGAAAAGTATCAATAGTAGCCCTATTTTTTTGCAATCTGTCCAAAAAGTATGATGTGCTTTGTTAATCGAAAGAGTTGTTCTAATCGCAGGTATATCAATTTATATCAATTTCAAATAAGTATTTTATAGCAGGAGACGTTAGTGAATAATGGCACCCTCCGCCATATAGATAATAATACCTTTTACAAATCACCACACGATAAAAATTGAAGGAAGGAACGCCAACTGGCTCGAATATTGTTTGAGGAGGAATTTACTGCTTAAAGTAGTGATCTAAGGCAAAATAAATGGTATACGAAAGTCTGAGGAGAATATAGAGATACTTCAGATACTAGATGATCTAAAGATAAATGAAAACTCACAGAAGCTGAAAATAGCTTCGGAAAAATTCAAAATACTTCTTCCGTAAAGTGAAGATATTGATGGTGAAAAATCTTAAAAGCATTCTTCGAAGCATGGTGGTTGTGGTTATGGGCGGCAATGCACTGAAAATGTTGTGTTATTGAATCATAACGATGCAGTAAACCTATTTTTTCCGATATTGTATGCTCACAAGCGTGAAAAGGATTCGAAAGAGGGACCCCAAAATCCGCCCCTTTTTTTGCGCCCAACGTAGTTTTTGAAGGAAAGAACATACATTGACGCAACAAAGCTCAAAATAATCGCTAATGCATGCTGTTACCAATTTTGTCATTAGTTTACCCTTTCAACCCCTTTTAACAATGAAAAATTGGAAAACTACCCCTAATTGGTTTCTTGGACATGAAGTACTTTCCACCGCCTGATACCCGTGCAGAAATCGCCAAGTTTCTTCCCGGTTCCAGACTTGGGCCAGGCTGGGGGCCCCTAGCCTGGATCTAGCTCGAATTTTGCAATGGCTCGAGCTTGGGCCCAGCTAGTGTCAAAGTTCCAAAAACTGACGACAGATGGCGTAGTACTATTCTCTTTGTTTACTCATTACTTGCGAGTGTCGAGTGTGAATCTTTACAAAGTGGCAAATTTGGTATAAATAAAAATTCGTAAACTATCTTAACCAGTAATTTGAGTAATAGTTTCAGACAAACTGAACTTATAAATTTTGTATGAGTGATTGAGAATAGTGGTGATGGTGTTGATTGATGATGGTCGATGAACAAAATACAAATCATCATTGAAATTAAATTGATAAAAATGCCTAAAATAAAAAGCACTCTAAGAGTACGGAGGCATCGAGCACTCGGCAGTATCTCATATTTACGCGGTGAAAGTGCATGTAAGTTCTTATATTGATTCTAAATAATATTTTCACATTAAGATAACAACTAACTTCTAACCTCAAATTGAAAAAACTTTTTCGTCGAATTATCAAGTGCAAATATGTTGTTAATTTATGTAATGATGTTTAAGACTTTAATTTATAAAACAAATATGGCGGACGTAAATTCAAAAATTATAGTATATAGATGATGATGACGCAGAAAGGTGTTAGAAATTTAGGACGCGCAAATCGAATGAGTAACTTTTTGAATTGACATTTTGATTTTTTTTCGATTTTCAAATATTACATATTCATTTGTTAACTTCAAATTTGAATAAAAAATATTTCTCCTTAATTTCGCCTTTTGATTTAAAAATTAAAAATGGCTAGGAATCGATAATAAACTAGGGCCAAGCCTGGGCCAAGCTGGGCGATCGAGCCTGGCAATATAACCTGGCCCTGGCCAGATTTGGCGTTTCATTCAAGCTTGGCCCAGGCTAGATTGCCAGGCCAGGGCCTAGTTTTGCCAAGCCTGGGCCCTGTTTGGGCCATGCCCAAATTTCTACACGGGTAGGGACAGTTTTTCGGTTCTTAAGGTTTCAAATGGTGCTATGTGAGTAGAATTAATGTAGTTACTTTACACGGACACTAATTGATTTTATCTATGGACAACAAAAATAATTCAAAAATATTTTATACACGTTCTTGTTAATGACGTATTTTCCACCCCCTCATGGGGGTACTTTTCCAGTTTTAAAAAAGGTTGAAAGGGTAATCCAATGACAAACCCGGTTACAGCATGCATTGGCGATTATTTTGAGCTTTGTTCCGTAAATTTATGTTCTTACCTTCAAAAACTATGTTGGGTGCAAAAAAAGGGGCGGATTTTCGGCTTATTTTGGGGTCCCTCTGCACCAGGAGGAGAAACTGAAAAAATGTGTTGAACTTGCGAGTAAAGGCAACCTAGAAGCTCTGTTAATGCGTGAATTATCTTTGCAATAAAATAATTACAAGATACTGCGATCATCTGCCTCGTAAAGTAACTTCTAAAAAGGTACATCACGACCGCAAATGACTACAAGTAGCTGCGTAAATTAATAATAATTAATCCAGGTTTCAATTGAATGGTGAGCCCGCTGTTTACCTCAAATATCACCCTCTTGGCTAGATATAGTTTATACCATTTTTCACATAATATAGTAAATGAATCAAATAGGTTTATGTTAACTTGACTCCTATTTTCTTACTATTTATATTGTCACAGGACAAGTATATACTACATATATAATATTAAAATTAATTAACGTAAAAAATGTTTATTCCCTTTAAATTTTTAGTTGCAGTAACTGAAAATTACTAAATTGTAACAGAATTTTCTGAAGTATGTGACTAAAGCTTTATGCAGTTACCGTTGCTAAAATTCCTGTTCCTGTTTAGGAAAATTTAAAAACGATTTCTTCCATATAGCTTCAGAGACGCGGCTCTGAAAATTCATAAAGAAATTTTGAACAGTGCACCTGATACATTTATTTCTCGTAGCACAGATCTAATTCACAACGAATTGTCGTTTAAAAAAAAAACATGATGGAATAGAAACCATAAGGGTTACGCCATTGCATATGTCGTATAAACGCCGTTGGGCAGTACTCTACTTGATATCCCAGGGGCAATATGCCTCTGCACTTTTAGACTTTTTCTAAATAAATCTGTGTAGGTACACGTGAGTACGTATCATCGACATATATGCGCGCTTAAAGCGTAAACAAGAACAATGGGTGCCCCCAGGGAGTCCTCGCATCCCCTAATTAAGATTGGCCTTGTTTTTAGCAAGCCGCAACATGATTTGCAGGTCCCTCATCATCATCAGACAGGACCCTCGCGCCCAGTATCGATCGACTTTGCGATTATCGAGTAGTCCAATCTTCAATTTTTTGCACCTCACTTAAGGCTTTTAATTACCCCCAAACATTCTTTCGAACCATTCTGTGATTATTTGTGAATTCAGAAAGTTCACAATCTTCAGAGAAAAATGCTTATATGAAAAACAATATAATAGTCTATAATCTATATAATCCATGAACAGGGGTGTCTACTCGATGGATGATTTTTAATTCCCGAACATTTCTCGGGTTTCTCCCGGTCAATTTGAAACATTCCAAACGATTTGAATGATTTTAAACGAGTTTTGAGGATTCCAAGAGATTTCTAAACATTTTGACAGATTTATAAGATTTCTGATTTGGAACAGGGAATTAAATAAGTAATCATAATTAATTAATTAAATAAGTGCCAAAGCTCAAATTTTACAGGAGACAAAAAAACTATATACCTTAACTAATTAAAATACCAGCTATTACTTGAATCTAACCAAGCATATATCCTGAAAGAAACAACCACCGCCTAGAAAAACTCTGGTCAAATGTAAAGCGCGTCCCAAAAAACCCAATTTTGTCTCGGAAAGAATCGCATAACTCTTTTATTTTTTAATTTAAAAACAACACAATAAAATACTTTCGAAGTAGAACTTAACTCTGTTATCGCTAAAGAACCATTTTAAAAACGACCATCTGAAAAAACAAAACTTGTCAAAGAAAGGCGCGTCCCAAAAATTCTTAAATTCTGATTTGGAACATCAGATAATTTCATAGGAATTACAATTCTGATTAGAAACAGAGTATTTCAAAAAAGAAGTATAATTCTGAATTTGAAGAAATTCCCGTTCCCGGTCTTAATTCTAAATTATCATTTTTCACTAAAATCCTCTGTTCCAAAGTGAAAATTATAGTTCTTTACAGTAATTTCCTGTTCGAATGTCAAAATTATAATTCTTTACGCAAATTTCCTGTCTCAAAGTAGAAATTATAATTCTTTACGCAAAAATTCCCTGTTCCAAGTCAGAATTATATTTACTTACATCATTTTCTATTATAATTCAGAAATATAGTAACTTCATTTTTCTAAAATTTCGAAGAAGAATGTTTCAAATTCCAGAAAATTTTTATTCGAAAAAAAAAAGAATTTTTCAAATTAAACTAATTCTGATCTGAAACAAGAAATGTTCAAAATCTGGCGCATTCTGACATTGAACAGAGTTCGCCCAAGAACTAAGGATCTTGAATCTGACGCTAGGAGGAGAATACAGAAGAGGGAGAGACGGATCAGGGAGAATCAACAGTTTCTCGCTGACCCATAGCGCCTCTTCAGCGATCTACCTGTTTCTGTAAAAAATCCACCCAAGCCCAAGGAGGTAGAGACTTTTTGGAGAAAGCTGACAAGATCCCGAAAACACTCTAGAGTTGAAAGAAGATACTGACAATATCATCCGCTTCAAGGAGTTTTGCGACAACCTCATAAAATCTGAGGAGGAATGTCATCAATCACTGCCGAAGAGGTGAAAAAAGCACTTAGAGGAACGAAGAACTTTTCCGCTGATGGACCAGATTGTATCAAGAACTTCCGATGGAAGAAGTATACTTTTACACACCAACATTTGACCCTCATATTCACCTAATATTTAAAGTCGGAGACGCGCATTCCACAGTGGCTGGTGTTAGGACGCACTGTACTCCTGCCGAAAAAAGGAAACTTGTCCAACCCAGAGAATTACAGGCCAATAACTTTTTTGAACACACTGTATAAGATCTTTACAGCTGCCCTAAAGAACAGGATTGTTTGACGAATTGAGCCTGTATGGCGAGAGATGTACGAACAGCGTGGCTCGAAAAAAGGTGTAGCTGGTGTAGGTGTAGGCTGTCGAGAGAACCTGCTGATTGGCAGGTGTGTCTGTAAAGACGCTACAGCCTATCAGCGCGTCTTGTCAATTGCCTGGATTGACTACCGGAAAGCTTTCGATTCAACCTTTCATAGACTTATCATCTGTCTGTTGAAAAGCTTGAAGGTGCATCCACACGTAGTGAAATGCATAGAGAGATTGATGCCTCTTTGGAAAACTAGATTTACTATCTCATCTAGAAATTATCGTCTGATAACAAACAACGTCACGTTCCAGAAGGGCGTCTTTCAAGGTGCTACCATGAGCCCTTTGCTTTTTTGCATCACACTTCTGCCTCTATCTCTCGCACTACGAAATTCTCCTGGATACCTCTGTTGCGACACGAATCAGCGCGAGCATAAGGTCACTCATGTATTTTATATGGATGACCTGAAGATCTATGCCTCTGGTAAAAGCAAACTTCAAACTGCTATAAATTTTGTCAAGAACTGCACAGGAGAGATTGGGATGGACTTTGGTTTGGACAACTCTACTCGTATGGGGTGGTTCAATGGACGAAAAACGAGCTTGAGGCCCTTGATGTCACCACACGTAAGATCATGCATATGTGACGTGCGCCGAAGAAAGGGGGCTTACTCTGAAAAAATAGAAATCGAGGTTTTTACACCTTTCGATAGTTTTTGAGTTGCTCTTTTTAATGAAACCATCGAAAAAAATGTCCGAGCGTTATTATTGCTAATAATTGAGTTGATAGGTACCCGAGAAATCGTGCTTTCGCTTGAGAGCTCGAGATCCCGTGAAACACCTCCCACCACTCACCACTACATCTCCGCGTCTCATCTATTACCCCGTCCGTGAGCAGCGCCGCTATATGCGTGAGAATGTAGTGGCAAGCGGAGAGGGAAGATTTCATGGTCTTCCTTCTCTCCTAAAAGTCGCGTCTATCGGGTCGACTTCGACCGCTCGTCCTGAAAAATCTGGCTTTCCAGAGTAAGCCCCCTTTCTTCGGCGCACGTCACATATGCATAATAGCTTGCATATCAATTCATCAGTTCCGCGATTATACATTTCACGCCGTCAAGGCGGACGCGGACTTCTGAATCACCAGTGTCTTCATAACCGCATTGTTCTAAGTACAACTTACATCGTTGCGAATGGCAGAGATCCTCTCCTAAAGACGGTCAAGAACCACGAGATGGTTGGCGAAGGAGCGTTTCTTTACAAAGGCACAGAGCGAGCGGCCAAGACAATTGGCCTGAATTTTAAGATCAGAAATGAGGAAAGTGCATTACTCCATCTAGATGCTTCACTTATTCTAAAAGCCGAAGTGAAGGAAGCAGAGGATGGAAAATTTCACCAACAGCTACTCGACAAGAAAATGCATGGAAACTTTCATAGAAATGTAGAAAAACAGTCCTTGTCGAAGGATCAAACTTTTACTTTCCTCAAATCATCAGGACTCAATTCAGGTACAGCGGGTTTTATTTTCGCATGCCAGGACGGTGTCATTTCCACCTCAGCATACCGTGACCGCATATTATGTTAAGAAATTTCCAGTGGTAGGTGCAGGAGCTTGTCTTGCACTCGCTGAGTACCTAGAACACATACGATCGGGGTGGCCGACCCACGCAGGAACGACGTATATTTATAGACATAATGCGGCCCTAAGAGTGCTTTATTACCATCTTTGTCGTTCTTACGGTGTTGGTCGCGACCCTGCCCTACCGAACGCTCCAAGGGAGATAGAGTCAATTGTCCGATACGAGAAGTGCCAAATTTTCTGGAACTACGATTTTCGGGCAGCAGTCTTCGTGGCGCACTCGAGGCCTGACATTGTTCTCCAAGCCTTCTAGGAACGAACTATATTTGTGTATCAAGACCTTAAAAGAGAGCTGCAACGACTGTGCCCAAAATAATCGGTACAGTTAATTGTCCTTGTGATCGGTGTTCTCGGGGAAGCGAAACTATCACTGGTTCGTAACCTTGAAGCCACACACGCGTGCCAAAAATATGCCAAGGCACTTGCGAGATGGGTGCAGAAAGCTGTCATCCTTGGGTCGCTTCGTATCCTCAAGACTCACGAGGGTTTCGCCGGCCTGTCGTTGTAATTTCGTCGTGCCCTGTGACCATCTATCTCACGCTTGTGAGACGTGGCCATAGGTGTGATTTACCGCGGTTCTACTGGGGGCTATTGTTGGGAGTTGGTAGACATTGACGTAATTAACGCTGACAATTGTCACTTTAGTTTTCGCTTGACAGCGTGAGCGGGGTATGAATTTTTCGTGCAAACAGAATTCCATTTTCTTCCATTCTTGTGAGTCAGCTACAGGTGTGTATATATTTTGGAAAGTTCAATCTATTAATTGCGTTGGTTTCTGTCTTCTGTGTGCTTTCACCTGATGAAGTCGATTTTTCATTCGGATTTGTTTTGTGTGCGTAATAGCAAGAAATGTGTAAACATTCGTAGTGGTCTTAAATCGGTACCTTTTTTTTGTTGTTATTTGTGTGTTATTTTATTTTGTTATGTTTAAATTCCATGTCACTTGTATCTTGTTTCCTTAGTTTGGTTTTGTTTTGACTGCATGTTGCTGGTATCTGATCTGGGTGTCCATCCTATGAATGAAGTTTGACAATATTCTACATGTTTTTTCATTGTAAATGGTTTAAATTCTTCCATTTTCTCCTAAAACTTACATAACCTGCCCCTTTTCTTGCATTCGAGTAAAAAAAATTGTGTGCTGACTCATGACCAGGGAGTGCCGGCTTAGGATCACCATTTTGATAAATATCAAAAATCAAAAAAAAGCGCCATTAAACCCTGTTTACCCTCTATTTTCGACAAAAACTCTTACTGTGCAGAGTTAGGACCACTCTTCCCTACATAGAAATTGAAATGGTAATATTCTATTCTATTTTATGCTTTTATTTTGTTGTCCGAGCGTTGTTCTTCGTATTTGAAATGTTAAATTTTTGAAATGTGTTCTACTTTGCCGAAACACAGTTTGAAAATTGTCTTTTTTAATTTTGTACAAGAAACTTAATCGACTTATGTTTTTTTTTATAAATGAAGTCTTATATTATACTCTTTAATAGGAACATGAGTATTCAAATAAATGTAAGTAAATCAAAATCACATTATACATATAAAATTTATTGTTATATTCTGAATTTATGAATTCACTACATTGATTATTATTTTAAACAATATTTAGGAATTCTGAAAGTAATAGTATTGTAGTCGTTGCACGTTTATTATATATTTTAAATTCCGGTCATTTCGCTGCCAGGTAGACACCCTGGTGTAATAAAATAACGATTAAAAAAATGATTATTTCCGCAAAAGTACACCATACCCCAGGACAGAAAGATTCCAATTGGTAAAAATTCTAATTAATCCGGAAGCTCATTTGCGATAATATATAAGCCTAATGAATTCATTACACTGTAATTAATACGCTTCTTGCAAAGAGGGGGTAGTAATTACCCTTCTCGTGGGGTTGAAGGCAGTACGTCGAGGACCATTGTTGGGCTTTTGGGATTTTATCCCATTATGCGGTTCGTGAATGCTCGCTGCAAATGGGCCCTATCGCTGTCACGTGGACAAAGCGCCCTCTGACGTGGTTATGACGGCAATGCGATATCCTCAAATAATAATCATCGGTCGCGCAATAACGATGATAATAGCAGCACGGACATTTTTCTGAATAGACATTCATCTTGGCCATCGAATCTGAATATGGATTTTTTTCCTGTTGCTTGCCTTTGTCGTCTTGCCACCCTCCCCCAACCCCACCTTTTCTAGAGGACAGAAAGACTGTTAGACTGCAGCTCGACTTACCCCTTTTGCTTCCTTCCTTGTCACCCTCTAGTCGGCTTCTCGGTCGATTTTGAGTTTCAGACTTCTAAGAGATGTCTCATTTCATATCGGGAGAGAAAACTCTATTACAATATTTATGTTTTTTTAAAACTTATATTGAATCTTGAGCTTTGAGAATGAAGATAGGATAACATCAATAGTGACCCACCTAAGGTTAGGATTATACATAGCACAACAGGAAAATTGATACGCGTAGATTCATATTCTTCTTATTTTACATTTCTTGACTAACCTATAATTTTTCCCATAAGTGCATCTAGAAGTATTACAAGTGTAAATAACATAAAGATGTGTTAACGTCATCAGTGAGCGGCTCAAAATCGTTACTGATCCACGCGTGGTGTCAATAGTGAGCCGGATAAATCGATAAAGAAGAATGGTGTTCGAACACAGCACCATCTAGTAATTCTTTTTTTTTTTTTTAGTTTCGTCCGTAATAAAGCATATTTTTGATCCGGCTAACTAATGGCCATGAAGATTTTAATATGATAACTATAATAGTGAGCCATGCTGGCTCACCATTCAATAATCTTTAGCAATCAGATTCAATAGATTGGCCATCAATGAAATTCGCTTTTTCAAGTGTTTTCTCAAATATTTGGTGACACAATATAGAATTTACATCTTCACCTGGTGAAAAACGTACCTATAGACAGCGATCTGCATATGCACGGCAATAGTGATTATTTTTTTATGGGAATGACAGATATAGCTAATTTTTACGCTAAATTTACCATGGCCACTGAAATCAGGCGCACTGATCAGAATTTGACTTGAATAATGGATTATAAGATCCATTACTCGCTATTGTGTGGTTCACTACTGATGACATTATCCTGTGAACCAGTGCCTGTGTTTACACTTAATACGCTTTGAATTTTCCAAATTCAAATTTTAAAACTAGCATTGGTTCAAAATTTAGGTCATTGGCTAGAATCAAGGTTTCTTCAAATTTTCGATTTTTAGATCTGGTTATTTTTTATTATCTTTTTTCTACCCTATAATAATAAACAATCGAGAGCTAGAACCTGCACACAAGAAACGAATGTGGGAAAGAGTTGCGGGTGTATCAGGGGCACCAACACTGGCGTTGTAAAAACTAAAAAGTGGCTGAAAATAACAGAAAATAAGGAAAGTAACTACGAAGAAGCTATAGAAATTTGTATCGATATAATAAAGTCAATTTCGAAGTTACCATAATCAATTTGAGGCAAACGTAGGGAAATTTTCAATTTTAAACCGAAACCTAACATTAGAATTTCTAGTAAGATTCCCCGTTGATCCTAAGAAGCTGCAAATTTTTAATTCTCATCTATGAAAGTAACCATGGTAGAAGTTGGAATTTTTATCGGTATAATAAAGCAAATTTTAAAGAAGCTGTTAATAAATTTGAGGCGAACAAAGGAATACTTCAAATTTTCATTAAATCCAATCTTCAAATTTTTTTGAAAAATTCCCTGTTGATCCTTAAAAGCTGGAAATTTGGAAGCCGCCAAGAATGCAACTATACAAAATCCAAAATAATTTGAGGTAAATAGAAAAATTTCAAACTTTCATAAACCCCAAGCTTTAAAATTTATTGCAGACACGGGAAAACTTCAAATTTTCATAGAACTCAAATATTGAACTTGTTTTAAATTTCCTCTTGTTCATAAGAAGCTGCAAATATTGAATTCTCTACGGAAGTAATAATACAGAAGCTACACAAACTTTTATCGATGCAATAAAGTAAATTTCAAAGTTACAGTATGACATATAGTGAATTGGAGGAAAAAATACGAAAATGTCGAATTTTCATATCAATTCTAACTTAACAATCTTCTAAACAATTTTCTGTAATTTCTAAGAGGCTGCAAATGTTGAATTCTCTATAAAAGTAAATATGCTGAAGGTATAAAAGTTTGTATCAACGGACCAGAGTCCATTTAAAAGATGTTCTAGTTATTTTGACAAATATAGGAAATTTTTCAATTTTCGCCCCGACTCTGGCATTCAAATATCTGAAAAAAATCCCTGTTGCTCCTAAGAGGTGGATAATGTTGAATTATCTATGAAAGTAACTAAGCAGAAGCCAGAAGAATTTGCATTTATGCAATCAAGTAAATTTTGAAGGTGCTTTCGTGAATTTGCAGCAAACATACGAAAATTTACAATTATCACACTTAATTCATCTTTAAAATGTTATAAGAAATTCACTGATTTCCTATGAGGATGGAAATGTTGAAACCGCATTGAACTGAATATCGAAACTTTTGGATAAGCAATGAGCATTTTAAATGAGCAAATGAAACACAAAAATAAAATATTGCAAAAATTCGAGGGAATTGGAACGATGGGGAGGGGGTGCAATTTCAAGTGGTGAAGAGGCAGTAGGTGGCACATATAGGTGCATGGAACGGAAGTCGGAGAGGGAGGTTCTAGGAGGAGAGGGCAACCCAGGGATGAGGGGTATATGCCCTCTCCGGCTTCCTATATAAAGAAGGGTATGGGTATATAGGTTAAAGGAGAGAGTGGGTAATGAAGGGGAGGTTAAGGGATGGGTTGGCCGATGATTGATAAGTTAAAATGGGTAGGTAGATGGGGGAGAGGGATTAAAGAGGTGAGGGTACATAGAAGAGGGGTTACGAGGGAGGAAGGAGGCATAAAAGGAGATGTCAAGAGCAAGGAGAGGGGTGGTAAGCTAAGAGAGGATGAGAGAATGAGAAGAAAAGGGGGTGAATGATGTATGGATATAGGTGAAGGGGCATTGAGGGAGGGGGGAGAGTGACTGAGGTATGGAAGAAGATATTAAAAAAAGTTTCACTATCTTCGCAAAAATCATATCCGTGTATAATAAGCTGTTGGTGTTGCAGGTGGTCTGAAAATTTGCTGACGGCGACTTAAGAGCTTTTGATAGTAAAGCAACGATTCATCGAGTGGTGTACGAGGGTAGCTGACTGGTTACGTAATATGCCATGGTAAATCCGCAACGAGGCTACCCTCTTGTTAGTTCAGCCTTTCGTTGCGCAGGGTTAAGCATCGTTCGCGCGTGAAACAAGGAGACGTACCCGAAGCGTGTGTACCTAATGCCAGAGGCAAGTAAAAGAAAATATAACAGCTTTTCCCGCAACAAATCCAACAAATTATTTTTAAAAAACAGTAGTGATAAGAATTTATTAGCATCATGTAGTTTACATATATGTTGGAATATATTTCAAAGTCCTATAGAGGGCAAATAGATTTGAGGTAAATTTAAATTGCTATGAAGAAATTACGCAAATGATAACAGTGGGTTTTATACGTTTATATCAGCAGGCTATCGCGACAATCTTTATTTTTTTACCGCAAGGACGTGCAAACCGGTGTGAGAATATGGCAGCTGTGATTCCCAGAAATAATCGAAGTAGCCGTGATGAGCGTGCATCAAGGGAATATACCGAAAAACCGGAGTTGGTCCCCCGTTCGAGCGGCCAATTTAAGTTAATGACCTATTTTGGGCGGGGCACACTTCAGTATACGCCTACCTAAGTCTTCCAGAATTATTATTAACGTGGTATAATCAAGAAACGAGAAGTTTGCAGACATGTAAGACAACTAAATAATATACCATATATAGCACTGATTTTTATTAAGCGTTTATCGCGCCAAAAATAGGTAACTGGTTTTCAATGATATTGCTTACTATAATTGAAAGTTTCATAGATCGAAAGAACTCACATCTTTCAAGAAATATTTGTTCCGCTCTTTACATATGTCACAATCAAAAGTGTACTTAAGAGTATTTGGGAATTTAATCAATGATCAAATATTTAAAGAGGAAGCCTTACCTCGCAGTCATTTTTTCTTCAATGGCTTTCATTGACTTAATGACCCTTTTTTAGTCAGTTAAAACTTTCGTAAAACTTTTTGTCATTTTTATAGCTCGTCTCGTCTCGTTTGAGACTGGTGAGTCGCGTTAGTCAATAGACAAATATGCAAGGAAAAAAATTTGACTATCCTATGGAATTTTTTGTTTAAATTATACAAACCACAATTCAATGCGAAGACAGCATGGAACTAAAAAAATCTCCTTGACAAGGAATTTGGAAAATTTACATTTTGAAGATATGCGAAATTGTTGTTTTATCAACCCTATTTTTTCGAGTAAGCAATCTGAATTGCGGCACTACTAAGATGCCTTTAAAAATGTATTAACCGCGATTGTCTGAAGTTTGAAACCGATGGTTTCTCAATTTGTAAAAACAAAATTTTCAGAAATTTACGGAAACGAAATTACGATAACGTGTGAGGCTGTCTCAAATAAAAATATGTGTAATTAATTCTATATTGCTTCCTCATAGAGGAAGCTTTGGAATGGTAACATTTTCCAACATTTTTAAATTCATTTACTATAATATTAATACACTTCATTGAATGGAAAAGACTTTTCGATCATAAATTTTCAAATAGAACAATTCTGACAATTTTCGTAAAGAAATCATAAGGCTGGGAAAGGAATGGGGTGCGATAGAAATTTTCCCTTCCCTTTTCCAGCTCGGAAAATTATCATTTCGAATAAAAAATTTGATAATTTGTCTTTATATTTAAAAAATTGTTTGTATTTTTTTGTAATTTTGTATTTTTTGTAAATTTCTATTTTAAAATTGAGCAAAATCAAGACTTTGGTTTGTCTATTATTGAAAAAATAACTAATGCTTCCTCTATGAGGAAGCAAATACATTTGCTAACGCGAAGCAAAGTGCTCGTTGAATGAGCACCATATAATTGTAAATACAAAGTCTATATGATTGAATCAACTATTTGGTTGAAAATTCGTCTTTTTTGGTAGAAAATGAATCTTCTTGGTTGAAAAAACATTTTCTGGGTTGAAAAGTCAACTACATATTTGCTTTAATGTTTAACTTTTTTATTGAAAATTCTTTTTTTCTTAGGATTTATCAGTTTAGTTGAAAATTGATCTTTTCGGTTGAGATTTAACTATTTTGTTGCAAGTTCATTATTTGTTGGTTTTAGAATTAATTCTTTTAACTGAAAATTTACTATTGGATTTTTGGTTAATTTGTAAATTGATATTTTCTAGTCGAAAATTCAGCAAATTTTTTGAAAATTTATCTATTTTGTACAATTCGCATTTTTTGGTAGAAAATTAATCTACTTTCAATTAATCTGTTATGCTTGCGCATTCAACTATATTTTATTATAAGTTGTTCTTGTTTCACAAAATTCGTCTTTTTGGCTTGCAAATTAAACAATTTGGTAGAAGATCAGTATATTTGGTTGAAATTCAACGATTTGCTTAAGAATAAGAAACTATTTATTCGAAAATTTGACTTTTTCGTTGAAACATCTTATTTTCTGGTCGAAAATTCAACACTTTTGTAGGCGATTTGTCTTTTTTGGCTGAAATGAACTGTTTTGTATATAAAATTAACATCTTTTTTTTATATTTCAGTCATGTTTTTTCAATGAGTGAAATAATCTGCTGGTATCGATAGACAACTTATATTTTTTTCCGTGCATAATTTTAATTGTTAGTAACCATTGCAAATACAAAATACATTTATTTCAAAAGAATTGACTCAATGGTACTTTTTTGTGAGCCATTAACGGCCATTAACTTCTTGATCAAACAACAATATAATGGACTCTAGTTTGTCGATGTCACGGTAAAAAAATTGGGTGTCATTTTTGCTTCTGTTGCACCCCTATGGTTATACGCGTTACATCTCTTGTCTCCAATAAAGTATCGTCGAAGTAGGGCAGCTGTAAAGTTCACCGTTCCGAAAGAAGCTTTACAGAAAAAGAGAGCCATAATTTGAGAATAAACGTTTGCGCGTCCGAAGAACATCCTCTTGTTAATTGATACCTGTTGGAACGAATCAAATGATGATCGAGTACCTCTCGAGTCAGATTTGATTCGTCAACGTGATGGAATCTGTACAACGATTAACGCACATACACATACATATACGCATAATCCTCACACATGTTAAATCGCAGGTAAAAATGCGCAAGATTTATAAATTCAGATTTCATGAAGGGAAATTTCGAAAGCTGCAAAATTTATAATTTATAACTAATAAATTTGGAAAAGTTAAAATATGGAAATTTAAAAATGAGCGTAATAATTGTACACTAAAAAAATTGATAGATGCGAGTAATAAATTCTTTAGTCAATGAAAACCGAGGGACGGGTAGCATCCGCATTCCGTATTTACACTAAGTACTCAGGTTATTTAAATTATGAACATAAAATATTACTTTGCTAATCTGAAGTTCATTTGACGAATTAAAATATTTTAGAATATTTGGATATGTTTGATTTAGTACCTATATGGTTCGCATTTCAGATTGATGAATTTGCAGCTCTTTAAATTAATGACCTTTTAGTCGAATATTCAAAAGAATGTGGTATATATGAATTTTGTAAAATCTTGACCAGTTGAACTTGAAATTGTACACCTTATAAGAAATGTATGTAAACTTCAAAATTCAACACAGAGGAACAGTGGGATCTTTTTTGTTCCAGCTCATTTGTTATGTTCTCGAAATAATATTTTTTTCTCACAATGATAATACTTCAAGTGTGAAAGTTACAACGAATATTAAGTAAAGAAACAGTTATTGCCAAAACCACACTGATCTTCAACTGGCAGATTTTTACGTAAAAAAAATATATTTGTTTTGTTCGGCCCAACTATAGGTAAGCTAAGATTGCAGACTGGTGATGGTTTTAGGTTAGGCTTCTGCTCTACTGTGCAAAAGTATAACCTAGTAAGTGCCATTTGCCGTAATGTATATACTTGTGCGGACAAAAGTGTTGCATTTTTATTTTTAATACTTTATTCGCAATATAAAAACATGTATTTAACAAAGAACACAAATGCACGTATTAAAACTGAATAATTACAGATTCTATTAATGCTGATTACTTTTCACTCTAACCTGTCTAAAATGTTATGAAATTCCCCAAAGTTGACCAAATAGCTTAATCAAGGTTTTTCTGTGAAATGTTTTCAACTTGATACACCTAAAAATTGTCCAATTTAAAAGCTCGTCATTTAACATTTTTAACTTTAAATCTTGAAAATTGGTCAACCTAAAGCAATTAATTTTGAAATTATAAAAACTTTAAACATTTTCAATCGTGAAACGTTTTACTTGAAAATTGTTATTGTGTAGATACTCCTCGATGAAAATCGCTAATAACTTCTCATCAATTTCATGAAAAAAAAACTTCGTATCTCCCCTGTTTACATGAAAACGTCTGAGCGTTTTAGCAGCGAGCGGAAAGTAAGATTGTTATTGAAGCCTCCCGGATTTGAATCACTGCTAATCCTTTTTGGGGATGAGGAGAGAAGGGAAATGAATGCCAGATTTCTGTGAGTGCAGATGCGCGATTAGTGAAGTTATATTCTGATTTCTGAATCAAACGAAGTTAATTTCAACAAATTCTATTCATTGCCGCATTGCCGGCATCACAGCTCGACAGAGAGGCAATAATCTTGGAGCAAAGGCAGCTTTTGCGTCTACGCTTTGCGAGATTAAATAAACGAGGCCCTGTGCACGCAAGCTGTACGCTATATGATTGCTATGTTATACATATATATGTATACGCCATGTATGTACTATGGTATAGTATGTTATGTGCTATGTGGCTTATGGTAGGTGAGCATATACACACATACACATAACAACATAACACACGTAAGAAAACTTAAAGGCCGTCGGTACACTGGCCGCGTGGGCGGCGAACAGTAATTAGCATACTCCGATCAAAGCAGCATGACACGTGTGGAAAATTAACGACAACAGTCGACGAAATGGCGATGGCTCTTTCGAAAGGGCTCGTCTTGTTCAGCGCCTTTCAGGATTCACACATCATCGCCGTTGGAAGATAGTTGATTCACACATTGCTTTTTTGCTTTGATTTTTAATATTATATGATGTCAAGACTAAAAGTCATGCTTTAAGATAGTGAAGAGTGGGGTATGGGCGCGCTTTGACTCAACTGCCCTCTCGACTGCCCTATATATATCATGATAGAAATGTGATTTTGACGTGTATATTTTTTAAGGTGAAGCTCACACTATCAGGAAACATATTTTATTACTTAAATAAAACATAAAAAGTATGCAAATTATACAATATAATAGTTCTGGAGAGTATAATGTCACGAAGAAAAATTACTCTAGACATTTTCAATACTGTCTGCTAGACACCCTGAAAATGATTGAATTTTATTAATTGATGGCTTATTCTTTCGGAGGCAGCGTTCTCTTTAACTCTACTATTCCATTTTTAAAAGTGAATTTGTCTATGGCTCAGAACGGTAAAAGAAGTTTTTTTAAAGAGAACATTTTTTTAAGAAATAACTGTATTTTAAGATTGTTTACTTCATTTCGAAATTGGAAACAGTCAAATTGTAGGGAATATTTTCCCCGAAAAAAGCCAGGATTTATTAAAAGTCAACCACTTTTTTATATTGAAGTAAGAAGCGACAGTAAGAAAAAATTCAAGCACAAAAACTATTGTTAAAATAATTATTTTTCATAATTTTAAAACCATTTTCATAACAAACAAAAAAATGTTTTCTTTCATAATGCATGACTTATAACATTAATGTAATGCCAAAATCATTCAAGACAAATTTTTTTTTCAAGATACCTAATTCTTGACACAACCACTACCTTAAAGATTGTGCTAAGTTATTTTTTTCTGAAAAGTATGGTTGTCCCTATCAACTCAATTTAATCATCATTAAATTGTTAGTTGAAGGGCAATTATACAATTTAAAAACACACGTGTAGAAGATATCCATAACATTTGAAAGGTATTATAAATTCTGAGATGCAATTTGAAGATATTCACAATTGTATTTTATTAATTATTATACACATAAAAGCTAATTGCAATATCGAAAAACAAAGTATATGGAAATAGTTTCAATTTAAATGTCTCGAAATTTGAAAGTTATTTCTATCTGAAAAAATTATAAATGTAAAAACTTGTACATTTTGGGACATACTCTAAGTTAAAAATTAGAATAGTTTTATGATCCATCAGAAAATCATTTAAATTGTAAAATTATTCTAATTTAAAATATTCCAAATATAAAAGCTGTTTCTTTTAATGATGGCAAATTTGATAGGTATTCCAATTGGGATTCTTCCAAGAGAATATTCTAAATTTACAGCGAAAAAAACTCACATTTGTTACAGGTTGAATCATCAGTTTCTCAGACAAGAAGTTGAATCCACGTGCATTAGTTTCTCATATACACGCGCATTAGTTTGTCAGGCAAGAAGATGAATCCACGCGCATTAGTTTCTCATATACACGCGCATTAGTTTCTCAGACAAAAAGGTGAGTCCACGCGCATTAGTTTCTCAAATGGAAGCGCATCTGTTTGTCAGACATGAAGGTGAATCCACGCGCATTAGTTTCCCAAATGCACGCGCATCAGTTTCTCAGACAAGAAGGTGAATCCACGCGCATTAGTTTCTCAAATGCACGCGCATCAGTTTCTCAGACAAGAAGGTGAATCCACGCGCATTAGTTTCTCATATACACGCATATATAACATATCATCTTAAATTAAGCCTATTTTTTGGCTTAAAACAAGAACCTTTTTTAAACACAATCTTTTTTGCTCTGTGAACCCCTTGCAAGGGATTAGAAATTAATTTTCACATCAATTTAACTTTCTAATTTCAAATTTCAAGTTAACATCAAGTAGGAAACATTTAAAACTTATTTCTTAAAAATATATGCAAAATTTGAATTGTATTTTCATTTGCAAGAATTCTACATTTGGAAACTATGTTGAAGGGCAGTTGATTTTGAAACTTTGAAGTTGAAAGGGTTCCCAAATTGAAATTGCTTTCAAATTTGAATGTATTGTTTTCGAACTATTTATAAGGTTGTGTTGATTTAAAATAGAAATGATCAATTACTACACAGTAAATCGGAAGATACGGACTTTTCCGTGATTTTTCTCTGACCAATTTTTAAATTTTCCTGACCATTAATAAGCAATGACCAGAATTTTAATTTTGTAACGTTTTTAACATATAATCTTTTATAAATGGAATCTAACAATTTTATATCAAATTTATTTATTTATTTCAACCAAGAAATAGCACTTTGCTACAATTAAAAATAAATTTTCAATCCAAAAGGATGAATTTTCAAAAAAAAAAAAAAAAAAAAAAAATCAGTTGAATTTTCAACCAAAAAATATTACTTTTCAGCAGAATAGTCGAACTTTCAACAAAATAGTCTAATTTTTAACCAAATTGTAGAATTTTCAAACTAAATAGATGAATTCTCAAACCATAAAAGAGTTTTCAACCCAGAAAATTAATTTTCTACCATAAATACGAATTTTCAAACAAAAAAATATCAATATACCACAAAAAATAAAAAAGTTAATTAGAAAAACTAAATATGAACAAAATAATTAAATTTTCAACTAAAGAGATTAACCTTCGACCAAAAAGATTATTGTTTGACAAAGTAGTTCAAATTTTACTCAAGTAGTTGAATTTTCAATTTAAAAAGTTCATTTTTCAACAGAATAGTTAAACTTTCATCTAAAGAGATGAATTCTTAACTACAATGATAAATCTCCAACTGAAATAGTTTAATTTATTGTTAAAAAAAATTAATTTTTAACAAAAAAAAAAAGAATTTTCAACTAAATACAGTTGAATTTCAAACCAAAGAAGATTAATTTTCAACCAAATAATTTCCAACCAAAATAGTTTGATTTTCAACCCAAAAAGACAAATCGTAAACTAAATAATAACATTTGTAACAAAAAATGTAATCTTCAGGAGAAAGTAACTGAAAAGACATAAAGATACAAGTCAAAAAATTAAAACTACTCAGAAGAATATTATATCGAATAAAAGAAAATAAAACCGCAAAACTTTATGTTCAAAATTCGCTAACTTTTCCCTGACCATTAATATATTCAAAAACCGGGGTCTTAAGCTTATTACATTTTCAAAATAGAATCTCTTATAAAAGAAATAAAACAATTTCAAATTTATCATCCTTGACGGTTATTTAATTTAAACTTTTCAAGGTTGACAACAAGTGTCTCTCTTCCAACTTCTCTTCCAACGTTTTAATTGGTGTTGTAAGAATTGCTCCGAAAGGAGAAAATTAATTTTTTCGGTTATACGTTCTAAAATTAGTTTATTATCAAGTTAATAGAACGATGTTTTAGCACCTTCTGCGGGCATTTATCAAGATATACAAAAATTAAGTTCTGAACATTGTAGTTATTAAATCTATGATACTGTCTAAATATTTATTTAATAGTTATTTTATGTGTTTCTTATCGGAATTCCCTGACTTTTCCATGACTTTCCCTAAACAACAAAATTCCCTGACTTTTCCTTGGTTTTCAGCTTTTCAATAACCTACGACCACCATGTGGTAATAAATTTGTTTCGCAATACTGCTCCCACCCAGTTTGCTGATCAATCTCTCTATCAATCACCCCAAGTGAAGAGCCTCACAAAGTCATCATGTGGAGCTCCCCTTTCGGGCCCATTAGTATCCAAGGTTTTGTTTTTGTTTCAGGTGTCATTCTCTCCACTGACACTCATCCTCATGAATTTCTTATAAACTATTTGTCGCCACACTTTCCTGTCTTCGCATACCTCTCGAGCTTCCTTCACGCCCATGCATTTTCTCATCCAAGCTCTTGTCTTTCTATGGCTTCTTATGTCTCTTTCAATTAGGGTCTCATTCACACATTCTAACCATTTTTTTCCGCGGTCTGCCTCTGGATAAACTGTCATTTACTTTACCTTGAAACACTTGTTTCGTCAATCGTTCATGTTTGATTCTCTCAACATGCCCAAACCATCTTAAGGAATTTCTTCCACAAATGTCAACTAGTGTCTCTTCTACACCACATCCTTTGAGGATTATCTCAACACTCACTTTGTCCACCAGTGTTTTGCCACACATCATGCTCAAGATATTCATGTTAATTGCGTTGATTTTACTCTTATCCTTTTCTTGGTAGGTCCAGGTCTCGCTACCGTACAGCACAGTCTGTATAAATATAGATTAATGTATTGCCCTTTCAGCTTTATTTGATACATTTTTACTTCTGGTAATGGGCCCTGCTTTGCCGATAACCTTCTTATCATCGTTTATACGGCTATATAACTGTCCATCTATCTTTCCGTCATTAGTGAATAGACTACCAAGATATACGTACTTATCAACTTGTTCTATTCTCTCATCGTTTAGAACAATGTGGCACATTGTTTTCTCATCATTTCCTTCAAACACCATACCTTTTGTTTTATTTATATTAATTTTGAGGCCCATGTTCTTCATGCTTGAATTGAGTTTGCTCTACATTCTTTGCGAGTCTTCGATTGACTTTGCCACAACAACCTTATCATCTGCTAACGCTAACCCACGTACCCTCGCTATCCCGAGATCCACACTTTCTTCGCCGAAGAGGGCCATTCTTAAACACTTGTCCACGGATATAATAAATAGCTATGAGGACATAACGCATCCTTGACTAACACCTCACATAATATCGAACCAGTCACTCAGTTTTCCATTAACCCTTATACTCGCTTTGCTACCAGCATATATTGTTTTATTGCTTTCAGGAGCTATCCATTTACTCCGTACCCTTTCAGGACTTCCCAAAGTTTACTTCTATCCACCTTGTCAAATGCTTTTTCTAGGTCAACAAATGCATATAGAAAACTTTTTTCTTCACTCTTAAACTTTTTTCTGTGATCTGTATTTGATCCATACATGATCTTCCTGGCATAAATCTGGAAGCTTCTATAATCTGAAAGCCATTCTACTTTATGTATGTGACTTCAATTACAACCACCCAATTTGAGAAACTAAAATTCTAAAAACTCGATAATTTGAAGGTGAAATTCCGAAATTTCTCAAAAAATGTTGATGATTTTATATAATTTTTTCACATCCGAGGCTGGTATGCGAAAACACATTTGAGGAATCTCACACGAGACCCGTGAACATGTACGCACTCTTAATGGTCGCTGTTATTCGAGTCGGTTGACTTTTATAGAAAAGTCTAATTCATTTTTATTACCCAGTACACGGAGAGAAACAAGGGCCAAGATCGAAATTATGTAAATATTGTAAATGCCTGAGATAGCTGGCACTTTTGACCCCCGACACCTAATTATTTATGCCACTTGAAGGAGGACACTTCGGGCCCCTTAGCTAGAGATTTCAATCTCGGTTTCCTTGACAAATTCACGTTTCATTGCTCAGGCTTCATCCAACGATATAAATTTCGCAGACACTATGCTTTTAAGATTTAATGTCGTTATAGAAAAATAAATCTAGCAATGAATATTTTATCCGAGAGATTATTTAAATGAATTGGATGATTAGGACAATTTTTGTAAATTTATTTTGAAATCTCCGTTTTTGGAGACACTTGTTGAAAGACTCGATTATGAATTGCGTGATTGATATGTTAATTAGCACGCGTGTGGCTCTGTTGTAGTAAAAAAAGTCTCACTATGACAAATATTTTGTCAGTCAAGAGAATATTGGTTTTAAATGAAAGTGAAGGGGAATTTAAAATTGGTAGGCAAATTTAGAAGCAATTATGGTAATGGATGTCTGATTTTCTAGCGACATTACATACAGTTTATGCTCTAGCTCTTTGTACAATGGATATTTGAAGGGGTTAAAAAGGGCACGACGCTAAAACACAATTTGTCGCTTTAACCTTTAGGGAGCTTCAGGGTGTTTCTCCCTGATGGCAGATGACTGAGTAGAGATATCGAGGAACCCTATAAAGTTAGACGTGCAATTATTATATATTTTATCCATCATCTACAAAAAATGCAAAAGAAACTGATTTAATTGAAATGGAAAATTATAATTATGGATCAGATATAATCAGCATATCAGCATGAAGGTACCAATTTGATCTGCAACAAAATGATCCAAGAATGTAACAGCTTTGCTGAAAAAGTTGAAAAGGATTTGATAAAAAAAATTAATACTTTTAAATCCGTTTTCTGTATTCGCAATTTGAGGAATTTTCTTCATAAATCTATCAAAGGTGTTTGACAGAAAGTCTTTCAAAATGAATAAACAATAATCGTGTTGATCGAAAGTGTCCCACGGTGCTACATTAAAAACGCTATCAATTTCTAACAAACTTTTTGATAGAATTGTTATTGATTTCTATCAAAGCAAATAAGGCCAGTGTCCCGGTAATTCCTGTAACAGTCATTTACTTTTTTTATACAGATTCAATACAATCCTATTAAATATGTAATATGCCATCCCAAATTCCTATTCATTTGAATACGCTTTTTGATAGAAATCCAATTTAATCGTAACAAATTATTGATATTCAACATTCCTATCCACTTTAATACGCTGTTTTATAGAAAGACAAATGAAACCTGTAAAATATGATATTCCAAATTTCTATCCATTTTAATACGCTTCTTTTAGAGGTATCCTATCCAATTTTATGGAATATTATTTTCGTAATTCCTATCCATTTTGATATGTTTCTTTATGAAAATCAAATCATATGTGATATTTTACCTCCCGCTCCACTTTAATACGCTCCTTTGATAGAAATCGAATCAAATCTGCAAAAATTGTCGCAAAATCTTATACTTTTCTATACACATTTTCTTACTGAAACTCAATTAAAACGTAACCGCACAAGAGTCGTATCGAATCATATATGTACCAGAATCTTGCAAGCTTTCATCTAACTCCATCTGTCAAGAAATATTATACTTTTTTAACAACATATTTCCATTGAAGCTCTATCAAATCTTATCCCCCGCCAGAGTAGTATCTATAATACTATATCTCTAAATCACTAAATTTTCTATCAAATTCTATCCGTTGTAAAATATTATACTGTTTCTATCAACAGTTTTTATTAATTGAAAATCTATTAAATATTATCCGTAACCAAAACTTGTTTGAAATCCTATTTTCCATAATCTCGAAAATATGTATCGAATTCTACTCCTCAAAAAATCTTATACTTTTCCAGCAAGATATTGTTACTAAACTGTATAAAACCTCATGCAATGAAAAAAATTTGAATAAGAAAGGATAAGATCTCTCAATGGATAAAATTAGACCAAAATTTCCGAAATTGTAGAAAATAGAATATGATACAAGTTTTTTGTGGATAAGACTTAATAGAGATTTAATGAGAATTTTTTGATAGAAAAGTATCAAATTTCTCGTTGAATAGAATTTGATCAAAATTTCCGAAATGGTGGAGGATAGGATTTGATACAAGTCTGGAGTGGATAAGATTTAATAGAACTTCAATTAGAAACTCTTGACAGAAAAGTATAAGATTTCTCGATGGATAAAATTTAATGAAAATTTCCGAAATTGTGGAATATATAGGATATGATACAAGTTTTTTGCAAGATTCAATATAGGTTTGATGAGGAACTCTTGACAGAAAAGTATAAGTTTTCTCGATGGACAGAATGTGATAGAAATTTCCAAAATTGTCGCGAAGATTGGACTTGATACAAGTTATGCGCGGATAAGATTTGAGATAGGTTTAATGAGAATCTGTTGATAGAAAAGTATAAGATTTCTCAATGGATAGAATTTGATAGAAATATCCTAAATTTCGAAGCATAGTATTTGATGCAAGTTTTGTGCCAATAAGATTTATTAGGATTTTAATGAACATATAATAGAAAAGTATAGGATTTCTTGATAGCTAGAATTTTATAGAAAAGTCTATCAAATATGCTTATAGATTTCGATTTAATTTTCCCTAAAATGTATAAATATAGAATTTTATTCAATACAATGTTTGTTTGCAAACAAACATGATCATCTACCAATTTTATTATTTTCTATACATTTTTCAGAATGGAAGTCTTTTCTTTCTTACTTTCTTTATTTAAATCGATACAGATTTTCGTATCAATTAAATACATACCCTTGAAGCAAAGACGATATGTTCGAATTTAGTGTAATTATAAAAATACTTCGCAATATAAAGAAACTTCTACGAGAATTCTTTTTCGACATAAGAATTTTTTTCGAAAAGTATTGTTTTGTATTATTTTGAATGTCATTCTTGCGGACGTGCAGGAATTGCTGTTTACATGTTGCTCGACAGCTCGAAGTGGAGGTCTTTGCGAAGCACCAAAGGGTTTCTCTTTCTTTTTTCTCTTTTCCTTTTTTTCTTCCCTGGGGTTTCCCCCGTGATCCAGATAAGATAAACATCGTGCCGGGTGGCCGTCATCCCTAATATTTCTTTTTTCCCCTTTCGCCCCTTTATTTCCAGTCATGTCGACCTTCCACAATAAGCCAGGCGTATAACTGAGCGCACCTGACTCTTTAAGGAAGCAGTCATTTCAAGATACTTTCAACTTAATTACACTCATTAGCATATATTTATTTTCATCAAATTTATCTTTTTATTCTAATTTCTCAGAGTGTCGTGTAATTAAAAATAAGATATACTGCTAAAATTACAACCAACTTTCTTTATTTATTTCCCTGTTTTTTGTATATTAAATTCAGAAGTTTAAAGTTGCAGTGCTTTAACAACCTAAGAACTTGCCTTTTGACGTTTTTTATTAATAATAAATATTATCATTGCAGCATGTATAATAAAATTCCGATTTCCAGATTTCATGATAACAAAATTTATTATGTTTACATTTTTATAAATCATGCCCAGGGATTACAGTGATTCAGCAATTTAATTGTAGGCAAAATGGGGGACATTTTTTTCTTTTAAAAATAATACAAAAATAAGTGCGAAACTTTTATAATAAATCAAAAAGTTTGATAAACCAGAAAACAAACACATTAATGTTTTTTTAGTCTCGCGCAATTTTTAAATTAGAAAATAAGATTAATATTAATACCAAACTTTTGTATTTCATAGTATCTATTATCTGAAATAATAGAAAAAAACAGGACGCTCTTTTTGATATGTATAATTGATGAAAATTAATATCTCAACTTCTGAACTAATATAGCATATTTTTGTATGGACAATCATACCGTTGCATTTTTGTTAAAAAATACAAATTTTCGACGAAAACGCTAACAGGACCTACATTTTTTAAAATTGAATTAAATTTTTTTAAAATTAATAATACCAATTTCCAACGAAAAACACTAACATTTCCAAAAATTCTAAAAGATTCTAAATCTTTTTCAAATGATATCCAATGACCTTTTTTTGAAAATTCCAGTTTTCGATGAAGAACAACAACTTAAGGGGGGTCATCCCGTGTGACGGTTTAAAAAAATCGATTTTTTTTGTTGCATAAATCCAATCTAGAGTATGTATAGAATATACTAGTCAAGTAATTTTCCGAAATTCGAAGTCGTTGGAAACTTACAGCAGTAAGAAGTTACGTTGTTTAGAACGCGCGGCCGATCGCTCGACGCACAGTGGGGCCAAATGGAAAAACGATGTTCAAAATAATCTGTAGCTCGCAATTCTTCATCGATTTCCAACTTTTTTTTTCAAAAAATTCAGCATTAAATTCTTAAGAAACATGTCGA
>CAKNXH010002043.1:53928-118003 GCA_932178445.1 Andricus quercusramuli | reverse complement strand
CCAACAAAAAAAAATTGCCGAACATCTTATGGCCGCATAACGGAATTTAAAGCATCTGCAAACTAATATATTGCAGCTACAAATTTAATTGCGGTCCCATAAAAATGAATGTAAATTTGAAGTAGCAGAGGTTATAGTGATTTTAATAGTTATCTTCAAATTAAATATTAATCAAACGTTCTTATATTGATTATTATCATATATTTATAATAATCATCAACTTCATTGATTCACTATGTCAACATTGAGGTTCCTATGTTTCCGCTCACTTAGTGCTTTTATCTATTGAATTGTTTTTCTACCACCCAATTTGACAGTTTATTAGTATGGGACAGATTGACATCTGTTAACATTTCGTTCTTAGTTTTGCCTTCTGATTTCTGTTTATTAGCATACGGCACTTCTATAGTTTATTAGTATAGCTTAGTTCGGCATTTTATCAGTATACGTCATTTTGACAGTTTATTAGCATAGCTCAGTTGGAAATCTTCTAAAATTCTGATTACACTATTGTCTTTTGATTTTTGTTTATAAGTATATGTTAGTTTGGTAAGTAATGAGTATAAGTTAGTTTGACAGTTTATTAGCATAGCCAGTGCAACAGTTTATTAGCATACGTTGGTTTGACAGTTTGTCAGTGTAGGTCATTTTCACATCTTCTAAAATTCGATTTTACTTTTTTTTCTTGATTTTTGATTTTGAAGTATGCGTCAGTATGACATTTCATAAGCATAGGTCAGTTCGATAGTTAATAAGTATACGTCATTTTGGCAGTTTATTAGTATAGATCCGTTGAAAATCTTCTAAAATACTTTTGTCACTTTTGTCTTTTGATCTTGTCTTATAATTATATGTCATTTTGAAAATTAATAAGTCTACTGTTTCAGATCTTATCAGCATAGTCAGTTCAACAGTTTATTAGCATACATCAGTTTGACAGTTTATCAGTGTATGTCATTTCCACATCATCTAAAATTCTGTTTCAGTTCTTCTCTTGATTTTCGCTATTAAAATATACGTAAGTTTGACAGTTTATTAGCATATGTCAGTTGAATAGTTTATTAATGTAGATTAGTTTGACAGTTTATCAGTGTACGTCAGTTTGACAGTTGATAAGCATATGTAGGTCAGTTCGACACTTTATTAGTATAGGTTAGTTTGACATCTTCTAAAATTCTTCTTCCACTTTTTCTTCTTGATTTTTTCTATTCTTTGAATATACGTCAGTTTGACAGATAATTAGTATTCGTCACTTTTGCCCCTTCATTAGTATAAATTAGTTTCGTATTTCATGAAGTAGACGTCTGATTCACAGAAGACAGTTTGTTAGTATAGGTCAATTGGAAATCATTAAAAATTCAGCTTTCACTTTTGTCTCTTGATTTCTGCTTATACGTATATGTCAGTTTGAAAAGTAATTAGTATACAGACAGTTGATAAGCATATGTCAGTTTGACACTTTATTAGTATAGTTGACAGCTTCTAAAATTCTTTTTTCACTTTTTCCTCTTGATTTTTGCTCACAAATATATGTCATGTCAGTTTGACAGGTTTTGAGTATATGTAAGTTTGACAGTTCATTAGTATTCTTCAGTTTGGCAGTTCATTAGTATAAATTATTTTGGTATTTCATGAAGTATACGTCAGTTTGACAGTTAATAAGTGTAGGTCATTTTGACAGTTTGTTAGTATAAGTCAGTTGGAAGTCTTCTAAAATTCTGTTTTCACTTTTTTCGCTTGATTTTTGCTTATAAGTCAGTTTGAAAAGTAATGATCATACGTTAGTTTGACAGTTTATTAGCATAGTTGGTTCAACCGTTTGTTTGCATACGTCATGTTTTCAGTTTATCAGTGTAGGTCAGTTTCACATCTTCTAAACTTCTGTTTTACTCTTTCCTCTTGATTATTACTTTTGAAATATACGTCAGTTTGACACTTAATAAGTATGGATCAGTTTGACAGTTCATTAGCATATGTCAGTTGAATAGTTTATTAGTGTAGATTAGTTTGACAGTTTATCAGTGCACGTCAGTTTGACAGTTGATAAGCATAGGTCAGTTCGACACTTTATTATTATAGGTTAGTTTTACATCTTCTAAAGTTCGTTTTCCACTTTTTTCTCTTGATTTTTGCTCACAAATATATTTCATGTCAGTTTGACAGTTGATAAGTATAGGTCATTTTGACAGTTTGTTAGTATAGGTCAGTTGGAAATCTTTTAAAATTCGGCATTCACTTTTTTCTCTTGATTTTTGCTTATAAGTATATGTCAGTTTGAAAAGTAATTGGTATACGTTAGTTTGCCAGTTCATTAGCATAGTTGGTTCAACAGTTCATTAGTATACGTCAGTTTGACAGCTTATCAGTGTAGGTCATTTCCACATCATCTAAAATTCTGTTTTACAGTTTTCTCTCGATTTTTGCTTTTAAAGTATACGTTAGTTTGACAGTTGATAAACATAGATCAGTTCGACACTTTATTAGCATAGGTTAGTTTGACCCACTGTAAAAACTAGGATTCGATTTAGAACTTAATTTTGTAATAAAACAGTTCACGCAACAAAACAATCTCACTTCAGTTTGATCTGCCAATCTAATAAAATGAGGTCGATTTGTGGATTGAAATGGGCTCGAAATGAGGACCATCTGTCAATAACTAAATCTGATAAAACAAATTCTAATCTGTCAAGTTTAGAAACCAACGTGACTCATAGGGCTGTGATGGGCTGTGATGGTTTAACACTAATTTTTACGAATTTTTAATTTCATCTATTTTTTGTTTTTTGTAAGAGTGAAGTTTGGAAAAATTGAAACAATGCACCCTCTGAATCAATTTAGTTCACTATCTCGGATCATTTATCCATCTGAAGTTAGCAAACTAAACAAGACAGCAACTGGTACTAAAATAAGACTATTTGTGAGATCATATTAGAACGCCCAAAAAAGGATCCCAGATAAAAATGAATGCCTAGTTTTTACTGTGCATCTTCTAACATTCTTTTTCCACTTTTTCTCTTGATTTTTGCTCACAAATATATGTCATGTCATTTTGACAGGTTTTGGATATACGTCAGTTTGACCGATTATTAGTATTCGTCAGGTTGGCAGTTCATTAGTATAAATTAGTTTGGTATTTCATGCAGTATACGTCAGTTTGAAAGTTAATAAATATAAGTATAAGTCAGTTTGAAAAGTAATTAGTATACGTTAGTTTGACAGTTTATTAGCGTAGTTGGTTCAACAGTTCGTTAGCATACGTCAGTTATATCAGTGTAGGTCAGTTTCACATCTTCTATAGTTCTGTTTTACAGTTTTCTCTTGATTTTTGCTTTTAAAGTATACGTTAGTATGACAGTTGATAAGCATAGGTCAGTTCGACACTTTATTAGTATAGGTTAGTTTGACATTTTCTAAAATTCTGTTTCCACTTTTTCCTCTTGATTTTTGCTCACAAATATATGTCATGTCAGTTTGACAGGTTTTAAGTATACGCCAGTTTGACAGTTTATTAGTATTCGTCAGTTTGGCAGTTCATTAGTATAAATTAGTTTGGTATTTCATGGTGTACACGTCAGTTTGACAGTTAATAAGTATAGGCCATTTTGACAGTTTGTTAGTATAGGTCAGTTGGAAGTCTTCTAAAATTCTGTTTTCACTTTAGTCGCTTGATTTTTGCTTATAAGTCAGTTTGATAAGTAATGAGCATACGTTAGTTTGACAGTATATTAGCATAGTTGGTTCAACAGTTCATTAGCATACGTCAGTTTGACAGTTTATCAGTGTAGGTCATTTCCACATCATCTAAAATTCTGTTTCAGTTCTTCTCTTGATTTTCTCTTTTAAAGTATGCGTAAGTTTGACAGTTTATTAGCATATGCCAGTTGAATAGTTTATTAATGTAGATTAGTTTGACAGTTTATCAGTGTACTTCAGTTTGACAGTTGATAAGCATAGGTCAGTTCGACACTTTATTAGTATAGGTTAGTTTGACATCTTCTATCATTCTTTTTCCACGTTTTCCTCTTGATTTTTGCTCACAAATATATGTCATGTCAGTTTGACAGGTTTTGAGTATACGTCAGTTTGACAGTTTATTAGTATTCGTCAGTTTGGCAGTTCATTAGTATAAATTAGTTTGGTATTTCATGAAGTATACGTCAGTTGGACAGTTAATAAGTATAGGTCATTTTGACAGTTTGTTGGTATAGGTCAGTTGGAAATCTTTTAAAATTATGCTTTCACTTTTGTCTCTTGATTTTTGCATATAAGTATATGTCAGTTTGAAAAGTGATTAGTGTACGTTAGTTTGCCAGTTTATTAGCATAGTTGGTTCAACAGTTCATTAGTATACCTCAGTTTGACAGTTCATCAGTGTAGGTCAGTTTCACATCTTCTAAAATTCTATTTTACTTTTTTCTCTTAATTTTTACTTTTAATGTATACGTCATTTTGACAGTTAATAAGTATAGGTCAGTTTGACTGTTCATTAGCATATGTCAGTTTAATAGTTTATTAGTGTGGCTTAGTTTGGCAGTTTGTCAGTATACGTCAGTTTTGACAGTTGATGAGCATAGATCAGTTCACAGTTTATTAGTATTCGTCAGTTTGGCAATTCATTAGTATACGTCAGTTTGGCAAACTACCAGCATACATCATTTTAATAGTTCATTAGTATAGATTAAATGGTATTTTATGAAGTATATGTAAGTTTGACAGTTAATAAGTATAGGTCATTTTGATAGTTTGTTAGTATAGGTCAGTTAGAAATATTTTAAAATTTTGTTTTCACTTTTGTCTCTTGATTTTTGCTTGTAAGTATATATCAGTTTGAAAAAGTAATTAGTATACGTTAGTTTCATAGTTTAGTAGCATAGTTAGTTCAACAGTTTTTTTGCATACGTCCGTTTGACAGTTTATTAGTGTAGTTCAGTTTAAAATCTTCTAAAATGTTGTTTTAATTTTCTCTTTTGAGATTTGCTTTTAAAGTATATATCAGTTTCACAGTTCATTAGCATATGTCCGTTTATTAGTTTATTTGTGTAGATAAATTTGATAGTTCGTCAGTATACGTCAGTTTGACAGTTGATAATCATAGGTCAGTTCGACAGTTTATTAGTATAGGTTAGATTGACAATTTATCAGTGTAGGTCAGTTTCACATCTTCTAAAATTCTGTTTTACTTTTTTCTCTTGATTTTTGCTTTTATAGTATATGTCTGTTTGACAGTTGATAAGTATAGGTCAGTTTGACTGTTCGTTAGCATATGTCAGTTTAATAGTCTATCATTATAGATTAGTTTGACAGCTTGCCAGTATAGGTCAGTTTTGACACTTGATGATCATAGATCAGTTTGATAGTTTATTAGTATAGGTTAGTTTGCCATCTCCTAAAATTCTGTTTTTAGTTTTTTCTCTTGATTTTTGCTCATAACTATACGTTAGTTTGACAGTTTTGAGTATACGTCAGGTTGACAGTTTATGAGTATTTGTCAGTTTGGCAGTTCATTACTATATGTCAGTTCGGCAGTTTATCAGCATACGTCATTTTAGTTGTTTATGAGTATAGATTAAATTGTATTTTATGAAGTATACGTCGGTTTGACAGTTAATAATATTGGTCATTTTGACAGTTGATTAGTATAGTTGTGTAGGTCAGTTTCACGTATTCTAAAATTCTGTTTCAATTTTTTCTCTTGAGATTTGCTTTTGAACTATATATCAGTTTGATAGTTCATCAGCATATGTCAGTTTAGTTTCAGACATCTTCCAAAATTCTGTTTTTACGTTTCTCTCTTGGTCTTTGCTCAGAAGAATATGTCAGTTTGACAGTTTATAAATATACTTCAGTTCGACAGTTCATGACTATACGCAAATTTGACATTTAATCAGTATGCATCATTTTGACAGTTTATTAGCATTCGTCAGTTTTATAGTTTATTAGTATAGATTAGTTTGACTGTTTATCAGTATACGTCAGTTTGACCGTTTATTAGCAGATGTCAGTTTGGCAGTTTATTATCATAGGTCTGTTTCACATCTTCTAAAATTCTGTTTTCACTTTTGTTTCTTGATTTTTGCTTATACATCAGTATACATCATACATCATTGTATACAATACACAGTATACATCATTGCTTAGTATACATCAGTTTAACATTCGATTAGTAAACTTCAGTTTAACATTTTACAAGTATACGTCAAATTGACAGTTTATTAGTATACGCAAATTTGACAGGTAATTAGTATGCATCAGTTTGACAGTTCATTAGCATACGTCAGTTTTATAGTTTACTAGTATAGATTAGTTTTACTCTTTATCAGTGCACGTCAGTTTGACTGTTTATTAGCAGATGTCAGTTTGGCAGTTTGTTAGTATAGGTTAGTTTGACATTTTTAAAAATTCTGTGTTTACCTTTTTCCTCTCGATTTGTGCTAATAAGTATACGTCAGTTTGACAGATCTTAATTATAGGCCAGTTTGACAGTTCATTAGGATAGGTCAGTTGGCAATCTTCTAAACTTCTGTTTTCACTTTTGTTTCTGGATTTTTTCTTATATGTATACATCATTTTGACAGTTAATTAGTATTGGTCATTTTGAGTCTATTAGCAAGCGTTTGTAGAACTTCAAATTGTAACTCTTAAAAATTATAGAACTTTTAAGTTTGACAATTTGCTATGAAAATTTTTGCAAATTAAAATTTTTATACCGATTTTTAGAGTAATTTGTGACGGAATTTTGATTCTTTACATTCGAAACTTCTTCAATTTGAAAGATTTAGAATTCAAAACTTGACTTCTAATTTCCAAAATCATAACATTTCAAGAATTTTCATCTATACATGTTCAAAATTGTAAATCTTCGAAATTGAAAAATTTTATCTTGTGAATCGTGAAAATTTGATATTTTTCAATTGTAAATCTTGAAAATCCAACTATCTAAAAAAAGTTTGCAAATTACATTATTTATCATATGAATCTCGAAAACGTTGATGCTTTTCGAGAAAAATATCGTCAAAAATCGTCCTCTGTCATAATTTTTAAAAAAATTACATATTATTTTTAAAACTCTCATTAACATAAAATATATAAGTGAAATTCCAGAAAGTTGTTTCAAGATAAATAGACTCAAAAGTAACAAATTACAATTTTTTGAAACATTCAAAATTTTTGAAAAATTATTTTGTCATGAAAGATTCGGAAAGCTAATAGTGCAAAAACCAGTAGATGATTTTTCGAGAATTTCTGTCTTGAATTGAAGAGTTTTTTTATATTGACAGTTTAGAATAAAAATTTCTGCAATTTTTATGATTAACATTCGAAATTTCTTTAATTTGGTTCATAAATTATGCAGGATTTTAGTTTTATAATAAAAAAAATCCAATTTGGATGCTATACATTCAAAATTTCTTCAGTTTGGGAAATTTATAATTGAAAACTTCACTTTTGATTTTCAAAATCATAAAAATTTAGCGATTTTAATTTATAGGTTTTTAAAACTCTACATTTTTCAATTGTTCAAAACTTTATTTCAAATGTAACATACTGAAAATTAAAGGACCTTCAATTGCATTTTCTAAATGTATATTATATTATATTATTATTTAAATTTAATTACTTATTAATTCTACAAATATATTTACAAAGAAGATGTTTGGAATAAAATGAGATGGAAGTCGATATAGCTGTTTTATTATTTATATTAATTACTGATAATTAATATGCTAGTGTATAAAATAATTTCTAGAAATTAATTAATAAATTTAAAGTACTGACATGATTTCTTGTTATTATTTTGTTCACTTAAATCTGTAAATGAAGATTTGTATGAGGCCTTTGAAGCTGATAAATGTTGTGAACAACATTGTTGCAATCGACAAATTTTATCGCCTGATAACATTTTGACATTATTATGTCTTACATGTCTTGAAACACTATGAATTATATCGCTTGAAACTCTTGTGAAGATAAATATTGATTAATTGGTTAATTTATTTTATTAATGATCAGTCAGAAAAAAAATGTTTCAATTCACATATCCCATATAAACAAATTTTTGAAACCATACCTGATTATTAACTGACCTATGAAACAAAGACAAAGTTCAATTTCATATTAGAGCCTTTGATCTTAAATAACAATATTATTATTAGGCTTCCGTTTTCGGTACCGATCGTGAGAGAACTCGTTTGTGTCAAGTGTTGCGTTTTTTGGCTTTGGTGAAGGGAATCAGCGTGTGTGGGTGCAGAAAGGGCAGGGAGTGCGGAGAACAGGTGTAAAGGAAGAAGGGTGAGTGAAGGCAAGTGTGTAAAGGGTGGAAATAAGTTGTGAGAAAGGAAAGTTGAAACGTGCAAATTTTGTTTTGAGGTTAGGGTAGAAAATAGTTGTCTGGTAAGGGGGGCAAGAGGTAGGCAGGTGAAGAGAGGGTAGCGTCGTGGAACAGTGGGTAAGGTTGGATACTGGGATGCCGACGGTAAGAAGTCCGCAAACGGGCGCCAGAGGGCAGGGAGATGAAGAAGCAAGAGCGGACGAGGTTGTGAGCGTGGGTGGTAGGGAGAAGGAAGAAATTGTCAGTAGCGAGGAGGAGGCGTTCGAGACACCGTCCAGGGGCGGCTCGACAGAGAGAAGGGGATCAGACACGAGCCAGAAACGAGGGAGACCGTCGAATTTACAGCGCCTCAACAGGCTAGGTAGCGCAGGCTCTAATAGGAGTCTGGACGAATGGCAAAAAAAGGTGAGCGCGACTAGCAGTGAAGGGGAAGATAAGAGAAAAAGAGAGGAAGGGGAAGATGATTCTGAGATGGATAAGGATAACAAAAAAGTTAAGATCAAACGAAAAACACCAGACAGAGAAAGGCGGGATGGGGGGATGTTTGAGAAAATGGAAGCCCTCATAAAAGGATTTAGAGAGGAAACAAGGAAGAGTCTAGAAGATATGAATAGACAGGGGAAAGAAGTTAGGGGGGAAGTGAGAAAAGTAAGAGAAAAGTGGGAAGAGTGGGATAAACTCTGGAAAGAGGAGAAAGACAAGGTATGGGGTAAATTAGAGGCCATAGAGAATAGACAGAGAGAGATAGACGAACAGACAAATAGGGAGATAAAACAACTGGAAGAACGGGTAAACAAATTGGAAGTTAGGAATGAGCATATGGGGAAGGAAACAGAGAGTGCAGGAAGAGTAGAAGGGAGTGATAACGGGCAAAATGAGAATGAAAGATTGAAGAAGAGACTGAGTGAGATTGAAAGAAGGTTGGAAGGGGAAGAAAGGGCGAAGAGGAAAAATAGCATAGTAGTCAAGGGATTGAAAATAGAGAGTGAAACAGGGGAAATTGAAATCGAAAATCTACTGAGAGATATTGGAATTCGGGTAACGTAGAAGGAGTTAAGAGAGTAGGAATGACGAAGGAAGGAAAAGAAGGAATGTTTGTAGTAAAAGTAGGGAGTGAGGAGGAGAAAAAGAAAATTATGGAGAACAAAAAATTATTGAAAGGAAGAAGGGAGAGAATTGAAGAGGATTTGACTTGGAGGGAGAAGAAAAGGAGATGGCAAATAGACCAGAGGGCATGGATAGAGAGAAAAAAGGGGCACATGGTATGGATAGGGAGAGACAGATTATGGATAAATGGAGAGGAATGGGTCTGGGACGAGGAATCAGAAGAAATAAGGAAGAAGGGAAAAAGAGTTGAGAAAGGTAGAAAAAAGGAAGATACAAAAGAGGTCAGCGATCAAGCCGAGGGGTTTCCAAAAAGCAAGACGGAAGAAAAGTAAGGAGGATAGGAGAACGAAGGGATGGGAAAAACGTAAAAATAGCTTTCTGGAATGTGTCAGGCTTGAAGAACAAGAATGAAGGTAATAGATTTGATACTTTCACGATGATTCATTATAATAAATTTAAATTTAAAATTTAAAGATTTTTCGGGTTTCAATCGTGTGCGAAACTATCAATGTTGAACACTTTTGTCATCTGGAGACACGGACTAGACAAACTAAACAAATTTTTCGATTTCATCAATCAAATACACCCTAATATCAAGTTCACTATGGAAATTGAACAAAACGGAAAATTACCTTTCTTGGACGTACTGGTTTATAAAAGATCTGATAACACATTAGGACATGAAGTTTACAGAAAACCCACGCATACAAACAGATACCTGCATGCCTCCTCCCACCACCACCCATCTCAAAAGCAATCGGTCATCAATTCCCTTGTATACAGAGCTGTCTCCATAACAGATAAAGATAACTTACAAAAGGAATTACAAAATGTTAAACAAATCCTAATACAAAACGGTTACACAAACAAACAAATTAATAAAGCAATAAGAAAATACACTCAAGAAAATAAGTCAACACAACCTACTAAAGAAAGAGAGAGAAAAACAACCACCATCCTACCCTACATTCAAGGTATCACGGAACAAATAGGAAGAATTCTCAACAAACACAACATCCAAACTATATTTAAACCACCTGCAAAAATAGGACAACTTCTAAACAACCCTAAAGATAAAAAGGAACCTTTCGGTGATCCGGGAGTATATCAAGTCCCTTGTTCTTGTGGTAAAGTCTATATTGGAGAAACCGGGAGGGCGGTAAGTCAACGTGTAAAGGAACATGAGAGTAAAGTTAGGCTAAAACATTTCACACAATCAGCAGTAGCTGAGCATCATATCGAAACAGGACATAGTATTTTATTTGACAAAACAACTGTCATTGCCAAAACGTACAATAAATTTCCAAGAAAATATAGAGAAGCAATCGAAATCTTGAAACACCCTAATAACATCAATAGGGACAATGGATATAATACCAATCCGATTTGGCTTTCCGTCCTCCCGGGTTTTTTAAAAAAGACTTAATTGGCCAATCAAGTTCAAGCAGTCCCCACCATGGGGCACTCTGGCCAATCACAGGCATCGTAGAGAATACATATATAAGAACAACATAACCTGAAACTTCAGTTTCAGGTCAGCCCTGAAGAAGTGAACTGCAATGTTCACGAAACGTCGGCAACATTCATAGTTTCGCACACGATTGAAACCCAAAAAATCTTTAAATTTTAAATTTAAATTTATTATAAGAATGAAGGTTTTTGGCCGGAGTTAGAAAAATGGGATGTGATTATGATGAGTGAAACCTGGGCAGATGAGAAGGATTGGAAGGGGATGAAAAGGATGTTACCTAAAGGGTATGTGTGGACAATGCAAGAAGCAAGAAAGGAACACGTGAAAGGTAGATGGATGGGCGGCATGGTTTCAGGGGTGAGAAAAGAGCTGGCAGCAAAAGGGAGAAAAGAGGAGGATAGGGAGGAAAAGGATGGAACAATGGTAAGAAGTATTATCATTGGAAAAGTCAAAATAGCGGTGGTTTGTGTATATAGAAGAAGAGGGGAAGAGGAAGGTTGGAGAGTGATGAGGAGGTGGATGGAGGAAAAGAAGGAAGAGTTGGTTCTGATAGGAGGTGACTTGAATGCTTGGACTGGCGAACAAGGGGGAGAGACTTGGGATGAAGAAGAGGAGGCCTATATAAGGAGCTCCAAACATAGGGAGATAGACAGGGAGGGGAGGAGATTACTAGAAGTAATAGGAGAAACAGGATGGTTCATATGTAATGGCAATATGAAAGGAGATGAGAAGGGAGAGATCACATTTATAGGTAAGGGAGAAACGGTAATAGACTACATCCTGGCGGAAGAAAGAATAAGGAATATGATATGCAGTATGAAGGTGGGGAATGAGATAGGGTCCGAGCACTTCCCAGTAATAGCGACACTGACAGGTGGCGTCTACAAGCGTGGCAGAGGGAGAAAGGAAAGAGGGGGTGAAAGGAACACGAAAATGGGGAACTGGGGGGTAGATAAATTAAAAGTGTTTGAACAAAAAATGGAAAAGGAGAACGTTGGACATGAAAAGGAGGAGGAAGTAGACTTGTTGATTGAAAGGTTGAAAGGGTCGATTAAGAAGGTAAGGGATGAGATAGGTACGAAAGAAGGAAGAGAAGAGGGAAAGAGAGGCTGGTGGGACGAGGAATGCAGGGAGAGTAAGTCGAGAATGAAAGAGTCTGTAAGAAAATGGAGGAAAGGAGAAATAGAGAAGGTGGAGTACAACAGGAGAAAAAGAGAACATGAGAAGATGCTGGAAGAGAAAAAGCAAAGGGGAAAGGAGAAATACAAGGACGAAGTAGAAAAAGCAATCAAAGAAGGTAGGGTCTGGGATGTGATAAACAGGGAAAGAGGAGGAAGGAAGGGCGTGAATGAATAAATAGAAATGGATGAATGGACGGAGTATTTTAATGGTCTGCTAGGGGGAGAACAAAAAAGGATCAAAGAGGAAAATAGAAAGACATTCCAGGGAGAAGTGGAGGAAGCGAACGAAATAAGAAGAGAAGAAGTGAATGAGGCGATAGATAGACTGAAAAGAAACAAGGCCACAGGAGAGGATGGTATGGAGAACGAAGCGATAAAGTATGGAGGAGAAGGGATAAGGGAAGTGATGTGGAGGATATGCAACAAGGTCCGGAAAGGAGAAGGGTGGCCGGAGGAGTGAATGACAGGGCTGGTAGTACCGCTTGTTAAGAAAGGAGAGGGTAAGAAGGTAGAAGGGTACAGAGGGATCACTCTCATGCAAGTGGGCTATAAAATATACACAGAAATTCTAAGAAACAGTTAGAGAATCAGATAGAAGAGAAGCAAAGTATCCCACACAACCAGACGGGATTTAGAAAAGGGATGGGGACAATAGACAATATTTATGTACTCAACTACTTGGCTAACAGAAACTTAGGGAGAAAAAGAGGGAAATTATTCGCTTTGTTTGTAGATTTCAAAGCAGCCTTTGACTCAGTAAATAGAAAAGTGTTATGGCAGGCAATGAAAGAGAGGGGAATAGAAGAAGGGTTGGTGGAGAGGATAAAGGAAATTTTTACTGAAACCAGGATTAGGGTGAAGATACGCGGGGAAAAAGGGGAGGTTTTCTGGACAGGAAGAGGTCTAAGGCAAGGGTGCCCGTTGAGTCCACTACTTTTTAATTTGCTGCTGGCAGACCTAGAGGAGAAGCTAAAGGAGAAAGGGAAAGGGGGGACGATCCTGGGTAATAGCAAACTATACTCCCTAGCATACGCGGACGACGTAGTTCTAATAGCAGACGATGAGAAGGGGATGAACCTAATGATAAGAATTTTCGAAGAGTACGTGGGAACAAAAGGACTGACGGTGAACGTAGGGAAGACCAAGGTGATGTGCTTCAGAAATAGAAAGACCAAAATAGGTTACGTTTAGAAGATGAACGGACAAACAGTGGAAATCGTGGAGGAGTTCTGTTACCTAGGTTTTTGGTTCGAGTCAGGAGGGGGAAACGATTTGCAGGCGAGGAAAAGAATCGAAAGTGCGAGTAAAGTAATGGGCCAAGTATGGGGTATAGGAAAGAGAAGGTTCAAGGACGATTGGAGAATGAGGGTTTGGTTGTTTGATGCGTTGGTTTGGGCGGTGTTATGTTATGGAGTGGAGGTTTGGGGATGGAAGGAACATAGGAAAGTAGAAAGCATACATGAGAGATTTCTGAGATGGGTAATGGGAGTTAGTTGGAGTTGCCCAGGATACATGATAAGGGAAGAACTAGGAAGGGAAAAAATGGTAACCAGACAAATTAAGAGAGCCTGGAAGTTTGAAGAGAAGCTGAAAAGGGGAGAGGGGAGTAGAATAGCACAAGTATGCTTGGACGAAGTTCTGAACAAGGAGACGAGAGGCAATTGGGGAAATTCAAAATGGGAGGAAGAAAGGAAAAAAATGAGGAATGTTTGTGATATACAGGAAGGGGATCTGGATTGGCAGAACATAGAATTAGAGCTATTAGTAAGACAAGGAGAAGAGAGATGGAGAAAGATTATGGATTCGAAGTACAATAGATTGTATATGATGGTCAAAGGGGTGACGGAACCAGAATATTTGCAAAAGATGAAAAAGGAAGAGAAATGGAATAGGGATGTACGGTTTAGAATGGGTGAAGGAGTAAGAGATTGTAGATATTGGTTGGATGAAGAGGACAATCTGTGCAGAGTATGTGGGTACGAAGTGGAGTCATGGGCACATGTGTTAGAGAGGTGTACAGGAGAGGAAGATGGATAGTTGAGTGTGGATGAATGTGTCAGATGGATTTTGGATGGTAATGGACAGGGAATGATGTGGATGAAAAAACTGGAAGAAATAAGAGAAAGCAAGAGATCAGGGCAGAGCCAAACGGGTAATCCTGTGTAAAGGAAAGTAACTTGTGAAAATTTAAAATTTTTAAATCGGTGAAAATGTTTTTGATGGTAAGAGAAAACGGAAGCCCGGGAAGATCGCTCATTGTCTGTAGTCTAAGTGTAGTACTAATATGATTGTTATTATGTAAGGCGTTGCATTAGAAAATAAGTAGCGGTTAAGGTAGACTAAGGATGAAATGTAAATATATGTACAGGGAGCGGAGGCCCTCAAACCCGTAAAAGGGAGAGTTCAAATATACAACAATATTATTATTATTATTATTGATTATCTGCTCATATTATATTTTTTTTTCATACTTTTTCTCGGATGAACCCGGTTTTTCGTCATAGCCACGGACTAAGTCAAGTGACTGATGAGATCAGGATGTTAAAAGTTATTTCAATACGTTGTTTGAAATCATTTACGATGATGTTGTAGGTACAAAATTAGAAGCATGATATAGTTTGCAGTTTCGCTTTGCCGCTGTTATCCTTACACAGCGGCCGTGAGTGTTGAAGGTGACACCAGTCGCCTCTGGATGCTTTCTTAGTCTGCTCATATTATTATTATTATTATTATTATGCTTTTTTATATTATATTATTATTATATACTATATATAATATATATATATATAATATATATATATTATATACATATTATTATTATTATTATTATTAGAAGGCATTTTCTGATATTTGTTAAATATTTCTGTGCATTTAAGATAATTAACCTAGAAGCTATGCTTTACTTGAAAAAGTCCTAATCACTAAGGCGGTTACAAGGGAAAACAATTTATTTATCAAATTATTTATTATATTTCATAAATTAATTCAAAAACCAGTAATTGTTCTTATTTAGGGAAAATGAACTAACGAATCACTGTCAATTCCGATCAATTTTTGTTATCAATTGAAAAAAATGAAAAACTTTTCTTCAAATCAAAGTCAAAGTAGAGAAAATAATTGAATGCGAAGCAGTGGTAGAGAGGGAAAATTAAAGGAGGATAAGTATGGGAAGTGAGGGGAGAAAAATTTGGGGAAATGAGTGTAGTGTTATTAGTGAAAGTGAGGGGAGAAGAATTAGGGCGCATGAGAGAAAATTAACTAGGGGAAACAAGCGAAGATGAGGGGAAGGGTAGAATGAGGAAATTTGTGTAGTAGAATTAGGAAAAGTGATGCGAGGAAAATTACGGGAAATAAGGGAAGGGAAAGGAGGGAAAGTGAGGAAAAATGTGGGTGGGCAAGTAGGGAAATATGAGTAGGGTCGTAGGAGAAGTGTGCCGGAATCAAAGGTGGGAAAGTAGGGTAAATGAGGGGAAAGGACCGTAGATGGAATGAGGAGAGGAGAGAGGAGAAGTGAGGAAACATAGTGGGAAGAATGGAAAAATTAGAGAACGTGGAGTAGTAGAAGTAAGTAGAATGAAAAATAAAAGAAAATAGGGTGAGAACACGAGAAGAAAAAGAAGAAAGGGGACCAGAGGTAAGGAAAAATCAGGAGAGGTTGAAAGGAGTGGAAGTGAGGAAGAGTAAGAGGTGTGAAAGTAGGACAAGTAAGGGAAAAATAGGGGTTTGGGAAGTATGGGTAAATGAGTTGGATGGTAGGGGAAGTATTGGAAGTGATCCAAAATTAGGAAAGTGGAGGTAGGTGCAGTGAGGGGAAGGATTGCAGTGGGAATGAGAGGATAAAGAGGGAAGTGGGAAAATAAGGGGAAGGGAAAGTAGACGAAGTGAGGAGAAAGGAAAGTGAAAGAAAATGGTGTGAAAAGTAAGGGGAATGAGAAGAAGGGGAAGGAGATGCTAGGAAAAATCAGGGGAGAGGTGAAGAAGTGAAGGGAAATTAGGAGAATTAAATTGAGGGTAAATAAGTGTAGTAGTATTTTGGGAAGCTATGGTAAATAAAGGAAGGGAAATTGTCGAAAATCAGGTTAATATAAGTAGAGAAGAGAAGGGAATATGTGGAAATACTAGGTGTGTGGAAATATGGATAAGTAAGGGAGAATCATAGAAGGTAAAGTAGAGGGAAATGAGTGGGATTTTGAGAAAAGAAGGGGGAGTGCGGGGAGTAAGAGGAAATCAGAGAAGGGTAAGTAGGGTGTGTGAGAAGGAAGGGCAGTAGGGTGTGAGGGAAGGAAGGGAGGAGGGTCAGTAAGAAAAAATTAGGGATGTAATGGAGGGAAAATTGGGCATGAAATCAGAAGGCTTATTGAGAGAAATGAGGGAAGGGTCCAGTAGGGGAAGTGAGGAAAAATGAAGGTAGGGCAGTTAAGAGAAATGAAAAAAGGGTAAGTAGAAGAAGTGAAGGAAAATGATGGAACGTGAAGTAGAAAAAGTGAAGGAAAATAACAGGGGGTGACGTATGGGAAGTAAGTGTAAATAAACGAAGGAAGAGTAAGAACATTAAGGGGAAATGAAGGCGGGGAAGTAGGCAAAGTTGAGGGAAATGATTGGGTGAGAAGCATTGGAAAAGCTGAGAGAATAGGGAAATGAGTGGTAGTGAAGGGAAGCTTGGAAAATGAGTGGTAGTGAAGGGAAGCTTGGAAAATGAGTGGTAGTGAAGGGAAGCTTGGAAAATGAGTGGTAGTGAAGGGAAGCTTGGAAAATGAGTGGTAGTGAAGGGAAGTTCAGGAAATGATTAGAAATAAGGTTGAGTAGGGGAGAGCGCTGGTTGACTAAGGAAGGAAAGTAGGGAAAGGGGAGTAGGGAAAGAGGAGAATCCTCGTGGAATAGGTGGTGTAGGGATGTGGGGAAGTTAAATTAAGGAAGGGGTGGATTAAACAACTTAATTAACGTCTAATTAGTCTACAAAACCCTTTTTCGAAACTAGGCTTGGTTTTCACCTAGATTGTTTTCAATTTTTAGGAATAATTGACAAATATCGAAAAAGGCTCATTAATTTTGTTGGGATCCCTCGATAAAATTTTTTTTTTAAAAGTCTTTCTAACGTATAATTCGTAATTTATACCATAACTACCAAGTACTATCTAACGGCAGAATTCTAGTCATAAACACGTACACCTGTAAGTTAACGTATTTTTATTTGAGCTGTAAATGCACTGCTCCCAGCCATATGATCTAAGGTCAGTCATGCCAGAGCCATATCTCTCGAACCCGGCGGGCGTTTGAGAAAAATATCAGCAATAATGTATACTATTTAATGGCGATAAATATCATTGCAATTATGTAAACGGCAACAATCAATGTTTTCAGTTGCAATAATGTCAGCGTGAAACTCGGGTATAGTTCTCCATACTTTATCTTCACTTTTACAATTCTGAAACAGCATAATTCTCAGAAGAAAGATTCTTCATAAATTATTATTATTATTGTCAATTTGACAACTGCGATTATTTTATTCTCTGATCGTTGAAGAAATGTTGCAGGGGTTAGATATTTTTCAGAGCGTAAGATTTATCGGAGAAGGGAATAGTCAGCATTTTTGAAAAAAGGGCCCGTTGAAAAACTAACTATTTTTTTAAAAAAGTTGAATTTTCAACCCAAAAAGTAGAATTAGTTCATTTTCACTCAGGGGAGATGAATTTTCAACCAAGAAAGATGAAAAAAAAGAATTTAAAAAATATATATAATAAATAATATGATGTTGATGTTTTTTGTCTACATGGTATAGAATCCTAATTTTTTTTAATATGGATTATTAATTTTATGAGTTGTGAGAAAAATCTGTCTAGCTCCGCTGGTTCTCTTTTAAAGGATAAATTCTGAATCAAGAATGAAAAAGTCAAATTTTTACATAAAAACTTGATTTTTTCAAAAAGATACAATTTTCAAACAAAATAGTTAAATTTTATATATACATACTTGAATTTTCAACCAAATTGTTTTTCATCAAAAAGAGTTAATTTACAACCGAATTGTCAAATTTTCCACTTGATTGTTCAGTTTTCAAGTCAAGAAGACGAATTGACTACAAAATAGTTGAATTTCCAACAACAAATTTAACTTATGACCAAATGGTTGGAATTTCGATTGAAACGATGAATCTTCAACAAAAAAGGAGATTTTTAACAAACAATGTATAAGTAAATATATTTACCAAAACGGATTTGTGCTCAGACTTCTTACAACTCAAAATCAAAGCATCGATAACAGTTCTTTGGTGATTGTGAATTCTCTTTGGTTAAAGCTCATTCGGCTTCAACGAATTTATTTCTGTATCTCAGCCTGGAATTGCTTATTCAGATATTGCAAAATGAAGCACAAATTTTATTTATCATAAATTTGATTGGTTTATTTTCAATGTTAGTTTTTACGATTAAAACCAACAATACGCACCCTAGAGTAAAGTGATTTTCAAAAAATGTGTAGATACAATTTAAGCGAAAAATTTTCATAAATGAGAAGTCGTTGTTACTTGCGTCGTTTTTCCAGAAAGTTGATTTTTGTTTTTTCTAGTGTATGCTTATAACAAAAGTTTCTAACAAATTTGTAGATCTTTTTTTGTTAAACAACTTTTGTTTATTCATTTCTTTCGTCTCTTGTGCCATTTTTTCAACAAATTTTTGATTTTATTTTTAATGTTATTTCTCACGATTAAAACAAAAACTACGCCTCCTACTGGAAAATGTAGTTCTTCGTGGGTGAATAACTATTGTATTGTTTTTTTCGTAGCTTATGTCGTTTGTTCAAAAATTCATATTTTTTTATTTTTCCATTTTTCGATAAAAAAAATAGTTATGATAATCTTGAAGTGTGTTCCAAAAGTAACGTTTTTCTCCCCTTGAAACGTGGACATTTGACAAAAACGAAGGGGTGGGGGTCAACTTTCACACAAATCTAATACCTTCTCTAATGAGAATATACAAAACAGTTGAAATCAACAACAACAACAAAAAAACAAAAATTCGAGCAGAGTTGGATCCTTAACAAAAATAGATTAATTTTCAATTAATCAGTTGCATTCTCAACAAAAAAAAAAAAATTTCAGCGAAATACATAATTTTTTAACACGAAAAGATCAATTTTCAAATTAAAATATCAATTTTAAATATAAAATATCAATTTTCAATTGAAAAAGGAATAGTTACATTTTCAGTCAAGAAAATTATGAATTAATTTTCAACCGAAAAAAACGAATTTTCAACCAAAAAAGAAACTAAAAAAAATACATGATTTTTCAGCAAGAAAAGGTCAATTTTTGAATGAAAATATCAATTTTAATTTTTAAATATAAATTTTTAATTAAAAAAGGAATAGTTGATTTTTTTTCGTGAGTATGAAATTCATGAACTGAAAATTTATACATTTAATTTTTATTTGAAAACTTATTTTTTAAGTTGCAAATTCAACTGCTTCTTTGAAAGTTAAACTACTTTATTGAAAATTCATTTTGATAGTTGAGAGTCTATACCTTATGTTGGAAATTTAATTATTCTGTTAAAAATTTCATTTTTTGGGTTGAAAATTAATTTTTTCTAGTGCAAGTATTTTTGGTCAAACATTAATCGCTTATAGATTGAAGATTCAACTATATTTGTTTGAAAAATTTGCTTTTTGGTTGAAAATTTATTTCTTTAATTGAAAATTTTAATATTTCATTATTGATTGGAAATTTATTGTGTTCATTTGAAAATTCAACAATTTGGTTAAACATGTATGTATTTTGATATGAATTCCTTTCCTTTGAAAGAGCATTAATCTTTTTGATTAACAAAATTTTGAGTTCGAGTTTGAAAATTTAACAATTTTTTTCTTATTATATTTTTTTGTGAAAATTAATTTTTCCAACTGCATATTTTACCACTCCATTTTCGGTTGAACATTAACCGTTTATTGATTAAGGATTCAACTATTTTGTGGAAAATTCATTTCATTACTTGCAAATTAATTTATTGAACTTAAAATTTAATAATTCCATTATTGATTGAAAATTTATGGTTTTTGATTAAAAATTTAACAATGCTGTTGAAACTTCAAGTATTTTCTTGCGAGTTTATTTTTTTTTGGCGGATTGACCATCATATACCATCTATTGTACCTAGAATCCATAATCTTTCTCCATCTCTCTTCTCCTTGTCTTACTAATAGCTCTAATTCTATGTTCTGCCAATCCAGAACCCCTTCTTGTATCTCACAAACCCTCCTCATTTTTGTCCTTTCTTCCTCCCATTTCGACTTTCCCAAATTTCCTCTCGTCTCCTTGTTCCGAACTTCGTCCAAGCATACTTGTGCTATTCTGCTCCCCTCTCCCTTTTTCAGTTTCTCTTCAAACCTCCAGGCTCTCTTAATTTGTCTCGTTACCATTTCCTTCCTAGGTCCTCCCTCAGCATGTATCCTGGGCAACTCCAGCTAAGCCCCATTACCCATTTCAGAAATCTCTCAAGCATGCTTTCCACTTTCCTATGTTCCTTCCATCCACAGACTTCTACCCCATAACCCAATACCGCCCATACCAATGCATCAAACAACCAGACCTTCATTCTACAATCGTCCTTGAACCTTCTCTCTCCTATACCCCACACTTGGCCCATTACTTTGCTCGCACATTCTATTCTCTTCCTCACCTGCACCTCGTTTCCCCCTCCTGCCTCAAACCAGAAACCTACGTAACAGAACTCCTCCACACTTTCCACTGTTTGTCCGTTCATCTTCCAACCATAACCTATTTTGGTCTTTCTCTTTCTGAGCACATCACCTTGGTCTTCCCTACGTTCAGCGTCAGTTCTTTTGCTCCTACATACTCTTCGGAAATTTTTATCATTAGGTTCATCCCCTTCTCATCGACTGCTATTAGAACTACGTCGTCCGTGTATGCTAGAGATTATAGTTTGCTATCACCCAGAATCGTCCCCCCTTTCTCTCTCTCCTTTAGCTTCTCCTCTAAGTCTGCCAGCAGCATATTAAAGAGCAGCGGACTCAACGTGCACCCTTGCCTAAGACCTCTTTCTGTCCAGAAAACCTCCCCTCCCCCCCCCCCTCCTATCTTCACCCTAATCCTGGTTTCAGTAAAAATTTCCTTTACCCTCTTCAGTAACCCTCCCTCTATTCCCTTCTCTTTCATTGCCTGCCATAGAACTTTTCTATTCACCGAGTCAAAAGCTGCTTCAAAATCTACGAACCAAGGCTACTAATTTCCTTTTTTTTCTCCCAAACTTTCTGTTAACCAAGTAGTTGAGTACGTAAATGTTATCTATTGTTTCCATCCCTTTTCTAAATCCTGTCTGATTGTGGGATATTTTGTTTCTCTTCTATCTGACTCTACAACATTTTTCTTAGAATTTACGCGTATATTTTATAACCCACTGGCATGAGGGTGATCCCTCTGTACTCTTCTACCTTCTTACCTTCCACTTTCTTGACAAGCGGTACCACCAGCCCTGTCCTCCACTCCTCCGGTCACCCTTCTCCTTTCCAGACCTTGTTGCAAATCTTCCACATCCCTTCCCTAATCCCTTCTTCTCCATACTTTATCGCTTCGTTCTCCATACCATCCTCTCCTGTAGCCTTGCTTCTTTTTAGTCTATCTATCACCTCATTCACTTCTTCTCTTGGTATTTCATTCGATTCCTCCCTTTCTCCCTGGACTATCTTTCTATTTTCGCCTTCGATCCTATTTTGTTCTCCCCCGTAGCAGACCCTTAAAATAATTCGTCCATTCATCCATTTCTATTTCTTCATTCACGCTCGTCATTCCTCCTCTTGCCTTGTTTATCACATACCAAACCCTACCTTCTTTGATTGCTTTTTCTACTTCTTCCTTGCATTTCTCCTTTCCTTTTTGCTTTTTCTCTTCCAGCATCCTCTCATATTCTCTTTTCCTCCTGCTGTACTCCGCCTTCTCTATTTCTCCTTTCCTCCATTTTCTTACAGACTCCTTCATTCTCTCCTTACTCACCCTGCATTCCTCGTCCCACCAGCCTCTCGTTCCCTCTTCTCTTCCTTCTTTCGTACCTATCTCATCCCTTACCTTCTCAGTCGACCCTTCCAACCTTTCAATCAACAAGTTTACTTCCTCCTCCTTTTCATATCTAACGTTCCCCTTTTCCATTTTTTGTTCAAACACTTTTAATTTACGTACCCTCCAGTCTGCCATTTTCGCGTTCCTTTCCCCCCTCTTTCCTTTCTCTCTCTGCCGTGCTTGTGGACGCAACCTATCAGTGTCGCTATTATTGGGAAGTGCTCGGACCCTATCTCATTCCCCACCTTCATGCTGCATATCATATTCCTCTTTCTTTCTTCCGCCAGGATGTAGTCTATTACTGTCTCTCCCTTACCTGCAAATGTGATCTCTCCCTTCTCATCTCCTTTCATATTGCCATTACATATGAACCATCCTCTTTCTCCTATTACTTCTAGTAACCTCCTCCCCGCCCTGTCTATCTCCCTATGTTTGGAGCTCCTTATATAGGCCTCCTCTTCTTCATCCCAAGTCCCTTCCCTTGCTCGCCAGTCCAAGCATTCAAGTCACCTCCTATCAAAACCAGCTCTTCCTTCTTTTCCTCCATCCTCCTCCTTATAACTCTCCAACCTTCCTCTTCCCCTCTTCTTCTATATACACAAACCACCGCTATTTTGACTTTTCCAATTATAATCCTTCTTACCATTGTTCCATCCTTTTCCTCCCTATCCTCCTCTGTTCTTCCGTTTACTGCAAGTTCTTTTCTCACTCCTGAGACCATGCCGCCCACCCCTCTACCTTTAACGTGTTCCTTTCTCGATTCTTGCATTGTCCACACATACCATTTAGGTAAAATCCTTTTCATCCCCTTCCAATCCGTCTTATCTGCCTATGTTTCACTCATCATAATCACATCCCATTTTTCTAACTTCCGCCAAAAACCTTAATTCCAAGCCTGGCACATTCCAGAAAGCTACTTTTACGTTTTTTCCATCCCTCCCCTCTCCTTTCTTCCTTACTTTTCTTCCGCCTTGCTTTTTGGGAACCCCTCTGTTTGATCGCTAATCTCTTTTGTATCTTCCTTTTTTCTACCCTTCTCAACTCTTTTTCGCTTCTTCCTTATTTCTTCTGATTCCTCGTCCCAGAACCATTCCTCCCCATTTATCCATAATCTGTCTCTCCCTATCCGTACCATGTGCCCCTTCTTCCTCTCTATCCATGCCCTCTGGTCTATTTGCCATCTCCTTTTCCTCTTCCTCCATGTCAGATCCTCTTCAATTCTTTCCCTTCTTCCTTTCAATAATTCTTTTTCTCCATAATTTTCTTTTTCTCCTTCTCACTCCCTACTTTTACTATAAACATTCCTTCTTTTCCTTCTTTTGTCCCTCCTATTCTCTTAACTCCTTCTACGCTTACCTGGACTCCAATATCTCTCAGCAGATTTATTATTTCCACCTTCCTTGTTTCACTCTCCATTGTCACTCCCTTAACTATTATGTTATTTGTTCTCTTTGCCCTTTCTTCCCCTTCCAATCTTCTTTCAATCTTACTCAGTCTCTTCTTCAATCTTTCATTCTCATTCTGCACGTTATCACCCCCTTCTACTTTTCCCGCACTCTCTGTTTCCTTCCCCATATGCTCATTCCTAATTTCTAATTTGCTTACCCGTTCTTCCAGCTGTTTTATCTCTTTATTTGTCAGTTCGTCTATCTCTCTCTCTATTTCTATTCTCAATGGACTCTAGTTTACCCCATACCTTGTCTTCCTCCACTTTCGAGAGTTTATCCCACTCTTCTCACTTTTCTCTTACTTTCCTCACTTCCCCCCTAACTTCTTTCCCCTGCCTATTCATACCTTCGAGACTCTTCCTTGTTTCCTCTCTAAATCCTTTTATGAGGGCTTCCAGCTTCTCAAACATCCCCCCCCATCCCATTTCGTTTAATCTTAACTTTTTTGTTATCCTTGTCCATTTCAGAATCATCTTCCCCTTCCTCTTTTTTACTTTTATCTTCCCCTTCACTGCTAGTCGCGCTCACCTTTTTTTGCCATTCATCCATACTCCTGTTTGAGCCTGCGCTACCTAGCCTGTTGAGGCGCTGTAAATTTGAAGGTCTCCCTCGTTTCTGGCTCGTGCCTGATCCCCTTCTCTCTGTCGAACCGCCCCTGGTCGGTGTCTCGAACGCCTCCTCCTCGCTACTGACAATTTCTTCCTTCTCCCCACTACCCGCGCTACCAACATCGTCAGCCCTTGCTTCATCCATTCCCTGCCCTCTGTCGCCCGTTTGTGGACTTCGTATGATCGGCACTCCTACCTTACCAAGTAGTCCTCGACGTTTCCCGCTCTTAACGCCTACCTCTTGCCCCCTCCTTGCCCGACAACTATTTTTCTACTCCTAACCTCAAAAAAAATTTGCACGCTCTGATTTTCCTTTCTCACACCTTACTTTCACCCTTTACACACTTGCCTTCACTCACCCTTCTTCCTTTACACCTGAGCTCCGCACTCACTGCCCTTTTTGCCTCCACACACGCTGATTCCCTTTATCAAAGTCAAAAAACGCAACACCCGACACTAAAGAGTTCTCTCACGATTCGTACCGAAAACGGAAGCCTAATTTTATTAACTAGAAATTCAACTATTTATATTATCATTATTATAAAATCGTTTCGCTTTTTGGCAAACTTTTTTCTATCGAAAATGTCACTATTCCATTTTGGGCTAAAAATATATTTTTTTAGTTGAAAATTAATATATTTTGTTGAAAATTCGTCTTTCTGTTTGGAAATTCAAGTATTTTGTTATAAGTTTTTTTTTTATTGATATTAGCTCTTTGATTTATGAAATAAAAATCTGTTTGTCTGTATGTATGTATGTATACCATTAAGCCATTTCAAGCTCTTTACTTGGGGTGATCGCTAGAGAGATTGATCAGCAACCTGAGTCAGAGCAGTGATGCGGAATAAACGTGTCATTTAAACAAATAACACGAGAATTCCAGATCAATCTAAAACATCTATACTTAACACCTATATACCTATATACCTACTTACTTTACACCTATGTACCTATTTAAATTATACCTATCTACTCTATACCTATATACTCATATACACACTACTATTTTCCAACCGAGCAAGTCTCACCTACCCCGAAAAGGAAATGGCTTAATGGTATAATAATAATAATAATTCCACTTCCGCTCTACTGCATTTTTAGGAGTTATTTCCCCCCAGCGAATAGCTATTGCAAAATGCAATATCTGAGTGAGGCAGTGTAATGAATCAAAAGTTCATGTCCAGGTGCGTACAACCGGCATAAATGAGACGAAATTACGTCATTGAGTTGCTGCACGCAGTGGCATTAAGGAAATGCAAATTCTCAGTCTGACATTTTGCTCTCCTGAATACTACTTCGCCTCATCTATGAACCGCCTCCCGCTATGCAAATTTTTCTTATAAACGAATCGACCCTGGAGGATCCGAGGTTATGGTTAAAAATGATAATATTTTCATTAGTAGCGGATTTCTTCTCACGTGATGAGCAAATAAAATAACTTTGGAATGCTCTGCTCACTGAAAATGAAGCAGTGCAATTGTCACTGGTTGAATCAGTATTTTGAATTATCACTGGTGAACCAGTGATTTTCCTCATTTGACTGGTTGAACCAGTAAGTAACTCAACTGAAACAGCGGTACTGAATATACCAGTAACGCCAAGTGATAGATTCAACAAGTGATATGGCGCTCCACGCGGCCAAGACATAAACTTGGCTCCCGAACATTGCCCCCCCCCCCCCCCCCCCTACAATCAACTAACAGCTCTTCCACGGTTCATTCCAATCGTTCCATTTCTGGGATACTTAGGTCGTTCAAAATGCATTAATGGCAATATAAAGAAGCCCGAAAAACGTGAAATAAATGTTGTAAAATATCTTTATATATTTTAAGTCGTTCTCATACAATTAAGAATATTTCCTCTTCTAAGAATTCCTTACTTGGTATTAGATCATTAATTTCTATTGAAAATTTAATTATTTTGTTCAAAATTATGTTCTTTTCTTGTAAATTCAACAATTTTGTTAACAATTCATACTTCTTGGTTACATATTCAACAGTTTTGTTAAAAATTTTGTCTTTTTGACTTAGATATTCAACAAATTTGTTGAAATTTATTTTTCTTGTTAAACGATTTTTCTTAATTAAAATTCATATTTTCAATTCTTTTCTCTTCGGAAATTTATCTATTTCATTTTTTATTGTAAATTTGTCTTTTTTATATGAAACTTCAACTACTTGGTTGCCAATCGAACTACAATTGTTAAAAATTAATTTTTCTGGTTGATGACTTTTTATATCAGTCAAAAATGAATTGTTTGAAAATTTAACTACTATGTTGAAAGTGCGTTCTTTTTTTTAAATTAATTTTTTCAACTGATAATTTGACTATTTCATTTTTGGTAGAACTTCGTATATCTTCGTGGAAAATTTCATTTCTTTGATGAAAAATTGATATTCTTGCTTAAAAATTCATCTATTTGGCTGAAAAATAAACTATTTTGTTGAAATTTCTTTTTTTGTAAATCAAATTTTTAACTTAAAATTCAACTATTCTATTTTTATTTAGTTGATGATTTTTTTATCCTAAAATGTATGTGTTTTGTTGAAAATTTAACGTTTTTGGTGGATAATTAATCTTCTTGGTTGAAATTTTTTTCTTTTGCTTGAAAATTCAACTATTTGGTAAAAATTAATCTACGTCCTAGGGAATTCAACATTTTTGTTAGAAATTCATTTTTTTGGTTCTAAATTCAACTCTTCGGGTGAAAATTCTTTTTTTTTTGTTTGAAAATTTAACTATATTGTTTTTAAAATACATCTCTTTTGTTGAAAATTTATCCATATTGTTTATAACTTTCTTTTCGGAAATTTAACTATTTCATTTTTTATTGTCAATTTATGTTTTTTACGTGAAACTTTAACTACTTGATTGATAATTGAACCACTTTGTTAAAAATCAGTTTTTCTGGTTAAAGATTCTTGATTTTAGTTAAAAATGGTTTTGTTAAAAATTTAACTACTATGTTGAAAATTCATTTTTTCTTTGGTCACAAATTAATTTTTACAAGTGAAAATTTAAGTATTATATTTTGCTATGAAATTTAACAGTTTGTTTACAATTTTGTTCTCTCTTGACTGAAAAATAATTTTTAGTTGAAAATTCAACTCATCTTGAGATTTCTTCTGTTCTGGTTGAATTCAACTCTTTGTGATTGAAAGTAAAATTTTTTTTTTAATATTAAATACTACATTTTTGGTTCAGAATTTCTGTTTTTGGAATGAAAATTATGTAATAATAAAAATTTGTCTTTTTTGTCTGAAATTCAACTCTTTTAGTTAGAGATTCATCTTACTAGTTAAAAATTCATCACTCAGACTACACCAATTATTTATTATTTTTATTTTATTTTTTTGGTTCAAAATTCAACTATTCCAGTAGAAGATTCATCATTTCAGTTGAAAATTCACCAGTTTGATTGAAAATTGATTTTTTTAACTGAAAATTTAAGTAGTCCATTTTCAATTGAAAATTGGTCTTTTTAGTTAAAAATTCAACTGATTAGAATGAAATTTCTCTCTTTCTATTTAGAAATTCAAATATTCCATTAAATATTCATGAATTTTGTTAAATAAGCATATTTGTGGTAAAAAATTAATCTTTTTGTCTGAAAATTCGAGTATTTCAGTTAAATGTTTATTATTTCAGTTGAAAATTCATCGTTCTGGTCAAAAATAAAACTACTTGGTTGAATGTTAAACTCTTCTGTTCAAAATTCATCTTTTCGGTTTAAAATTTATCTGTGTCAGGTAAAAATGTATAATTTTGGTTAAAAAATTCATCACTTCCTTTGCAATTTTTCTGGTGAAAAATTAATTTTTTTTATTTGAAAATTTAAGTGTTTCATTTCTAATTAAAAATTGATATTTTTCAGTTAAAAATTCAACAATTTCGTTGAAAATTCATGTATTTTGTTGAATAATCGTATTTTTGGTAGAAAATTAATGTTTTCGTTTGAAAATCAATCCTTGCCGGAAATTCATCTTTTTGTTTGAAATTCCATCTTTCTAGATGAAAAATAAAACTGCTTGGTTGATATTTGAACTCTTTTGTTCAAAATTCATCTTTTTGATTTGCAATTCATATGTTCTAGTCAAAGATTCATAATCTTAGTTGAAAATTCATCTTTTTGGTTGCAATTTTTTTAGTGGAAAATTAATTTTTTTTTTTGAAAATTTAACCTTTCCATTTTTGAATAATTTGATAAATTTTATTTTTGTCTAGTGGTCTAAGATAAATATTTGTTTAATATTGATTTTCATTTTTAAATTGTAAAAAAAAAAGAACGAACAAGAAATGGATATCGTCTCTGCGCAGCTTGGTGGGTAAGAGCATCAGAACGGCGATCTGAAAAACCTGGGTTCGAATCTCAGCGAAACTTGAGAGCAATTTTTTTGCAATTGAGGAATGAAAATCAGCGTTAAAAAAAATATTGGTTTTAGACCAGTGGACCAAAAAACAATTAACATCAAATTATTCATTAAACTTTATCTGTTCAAAACCATAATATCAAAACAATATATTCCAATAAAACAATATGTTCAAAATTCAACTGTTTGATTATGAGTTGATATTTTTTGGTTAAAAATTCTACTATTTGGTATAGAAAATTAATATATTTTGTTTAAAAATGCTCTTTTTTGCTTAAAAATGCATCTTACTTGTTGAAAATGCAATATTTTTACTATTTTGACTATTCTTGTTTCTTTAGTTCAGCAGTATAAATAATGAGATAATACATATATTTAATTCGAAAGAGAGATTTAGTAACATATAGATCATTATGCTAATAATGTGTCGCGATAGAAGGTGAATGAACCTTTAAAACTGGGTTGTTCACTTTCGTGTTTCGACATACTCTTTCCATTTACTACATGCTGGTGAATAAAAAAAATTGATAGTACATAAAATAATTCGAATTCTTAAGAGCATTACGATACATTGCAATATCGATTTACGATGTGAATTTTATTGGTGATTTCATTTATGTAATACCCAACCCAAGTGTAAAAAATGCAGTAAATTCTTTTTTTGCAACTGGATAAGTTATGCGCTTAATTAATTAATTTCCTTACACAAATTAGTAACTTTGTATCTAATGATTGAAAAATATTTATATAATTTCGCAATATCAAATCAAACGAGAGTGAAAACATGTAACATAAAAGTGAGAAATGACATATTTATCATAATTACTATTGAGAAACTCTGTAATTCGATACAGTACCATCCGAGTTGAAACTCTGGTCGTAATTTAATATCGGATTTGCGATATTTAATAATGTCATTTGCAATATTACATTGCACTAGCAAACTTGTAATTCAGGAAGAGGAAATTATTCACTCAAAAAGATAAATTTTGAACAAAAAATGAAAGAATTGTATTGGCAAAAAAATATTTTAATTTTCAATAAAAAACAGTTGAGTTAAACCAAAAAATACGAATTTTTAATACATTTTTTGAATCCCTAATTGACACAGACAAATGAATTCTAAACTAAAAATGATTAATTTTTTAACAAAAATGAACTAGCTACAAATGAAGTTAAAAATTTATTTTCAACAATAGCATAACAAGTTTTTAACCCGATAGTTGAATTTTCAACCCGTTAGTTGATTTTTTCACCAAAAAGACCAATTTTCAACGAAATGAATTAATTTTCAACCAAATAGTTGAATTTTCTACGAAACAAATTAATTTGCAACCAAAAAGATTTAAAGAAAATATTTAAATATTTTTTTGAAATTTTTTTTTTTTTTTATGAAAATTTAACTATTTCATGTTTGGTTTAACATTTATCTTCTTTACTGGAAAATTCAAATATTTGGTTGAAAATTTCTGTCTCTTGTGGCAGAATATTAATTCTAATAGTGGCTTTTACCTTTGCGATTCGAAATTCATTTCATTGTTTAGAAAAATTCAAAATTTTGCTTTTGATTGAAAATAGGGTCTTTTTTCAAATTGAAAATTAATTTTTCTAACTGAATATTTAGCTAATCCATTTTTTGTTAAAAATTTATGGTATTTGTCAAATTGAATTGCAAATTTTTAATCCCAGTAATATAACATTAAATTAGAAAGTCGTATTGATTATTTTTTTATTCAATAAATACTTATTATCATCCGCTACAAAATAATCAGTTCCCTTTTTTCATTTCTCACAACTCACAAACTTAAATTCATTTTTTAACCATTTTTTAAACATTTGGACCTTCTGAATATCTTCAAAAATTCTTCGAATTTTCCCAAAATTTTTTTGAAAATCTGAAGAATTAAAACACTTGCTTTCAAATCTTCAGATTATGTTGGGCAATTTTGCATACCATCTAAAACGTTAATTTTTTTTATATATATCATCTTGAAATTAATTTTTCAAAATAAAGAAAAAAAGGTTAAATTATCCCATAAATTATAAAAAAAAATATTTTTTATCATCGTGAAATCTTTTGAGATTTTCCTTGAAAATTTAAGTGTAAATTTTCCTCGGAAGTTTAAAAAAGTTTTTTTATTTTCTTGAAGTCTTTCAAATTTCATAAAAAGCTTTGAAATCTTTTTCAAAATCTTAAAAATGTACATTATGTTTGAAATTTTTGGAAATCTTTTCAAACTTAAAATAATTTTTTAACCATTTTCAAAACTTTTGAACCGTCTGAATATATATTTTTTTAAATTCTTAGAATCCTTTCAAAATTATTCTTGAAATTCTGAAAAATTAAAAGACTTGTCTTCAAATCTTCGGTATTCTGTTTTAACAATTTTAGGAAATCTTCTGAAATGTGAAATTTTTGTTTAATATCATCGTAAAATTAATTTTCTTAAATAAAAGATCAGTTTAAGTTATCACATGAATCATAAGAAAATTTTTATCATCGTGAAATCTTTTGAAAATTTTTCAATAATTCTTTTTCATTCGCTTTCGAAATTTCAGAAAATAATTTCAAATCTTTTAAAATGTTTGTTAGTTTTGTCTTTAAATTCATTTTTAGAATAAAAATAAGGTAATTTTTCCATTTCTTAATTTATAAAGTTTCTTGAAAATTAAGAATTTTTTAAAAATTTCTTAGTTTATAAAGGTTCGAAAATTTTTTCGAAATCTTCCAAAATTTACATTTGGTTTTAAATTTTTTAAATATTTTGAAATTTTAAATTACTTTTTCAACTATTCCCAAGTCTTCTGAATCTTCTGAATATCTTTTAAAATGATTCGAATTTTCTAAACTCTTTTCCGAAAATACTGAAAAATTACAAAAATTGCTTTAAAGTTTTGCAAAATCTGTTATAAATATTTAAGAAATCTTCTGTAATCGATAAAAATATCTTGACATCTTTCAAAATGTTTTGAAATGTTCTCTCGAAATTAATTTCTCAAAATAAAAAATCAGTTAAAATCCTATGAATTCTAAAAAAAAATGTTTAATATAGCGAATCCTTTCAAAATCCTTAAGAACATTCAAATTTTTTTTCATTTGTTCAAAAATGTACATTGTTTTCAACTTTGGAATATTTTTAACTTTCGAATTAATTTTGAATTTTTAAAAATTTTGAAATTTCTTAAACCTATTCGCATTTTTTATAATTCTTAGTAATTTTACTAATTGCAAGATTTGGCTTCATAATGTTTCCCATTCTTTTTCGAATTTAGAATGCAAAATGAATATTTCCAATAAACATTTCATTTTAAGCTTATGTGTTCATTTTTTTTTTAAGTTGAACAAATATATAATTTTTCTAAGATTCTTGAGAAAATTCAATATATTTTTTTAAGATTTCAGATATGTCAAAAAAACATCATTTTTCATTTTTCAGGATGATGACTGGAACTATTCCTAAAATTTTGAAAAAATGTTCACAATTAAAAAAATTTCCCCTAAATCTCTCAAATATTTTCGAAATTTGTTGAAATATTTTGGAACGTCCTGATAACTTTCTAAGTTTTCTTTAAAAATTAATTTTTCAAAATAAAGAGTCATTAAACATTTTCTCAGTAATCTCAAGTTTTTTAATTTCTTGAAACCTTTCAAACTTCTCAAAAACTTTGAAATTTTTTATGAAATTTTCCAAATTTTACATTTTCTTGTAAATTTTTGGGGAAGTTCTTTGAACTTCAAATCATTTTTCAACCATTTTAAAAACTTGCAAACCTTCTCAATATCTTTTGAAATTCTTGAAATTGTTCCAAAATTTTTCTTTGAATTCTGAAAAATTAAAAAACTTGCCTTCAAATATTCTAGATTCTGTTTTTACAATTTTGGAAATCTTTTGAAATGTTTTAAATTCTTTCTAAATATTCTCTCAAAATTAGTTTTTCAAAAAAAAAATAATTGTAAATTATCCCATTAATTTTGAGAAATGTTTTTTAATATCATGAAAATTTTCAAAATTTTGTTTTTAAATTTCTCATAACACTTTGTAATCTTGGTAATTTAACTTTTTTTGTAAATCCTCCAGTCTTTTTCGCAATTAATTTTGAAAAATAAAAAATCAGTTTAAATTTTCCCAGGAATTTTCAGACATTTTTTTATCATCGTAAAGCCTTTCATTATCTTCAAGAAGCTTCTAAAATTTTTTCCAAATACTCAAAAATGTAAGTTTTTTAAAAAACTTTTGGAAATGTTTTCAAGTTTCAAATTAATTTTGAATATTTTTGAAACTACTAAATATCTCTCAAACTTGATGGAAATTTTTATAAATCTTTGAATCTTGCTAATTGAAATATTCTGCTTTAAAATCTTTCCCATTCTTTTTCAAAATTTTCGAAAAAAATTTTAATCTTTCTAAATTTTTGTCAATTTTGTGTTGAGAAACCAATACAAATTTTTTGTGATCAAAGACTTTGAAAAAATTTTTTCAATAAATTCAACACATTTTTCTGATTTCTTGGAAATTGTAACGTGTTAAAAATATTTATAACAAAAAAATTAGGGATAATTTAAAAATTAACAGATACTTTTCTACCTTATATTTCTTGAATGGAAAACACTAACTTTTGTATTTTAAAGTGTTGAAGACCTTTGTTCCATTGATTATTATTATTATTATTAAATTATAGAAAATATTATTTAGATAACATAAATGATATTTTAACCAAAAAATATTTTAATTAAAAATAAAAAAATATTTGAGTTCATGCCAAAAGAGACAAATTTTTAACAAAAGAGCTGAATCCTCAACAGAAAAATTAATTTTCACCTGTTGCATTGCAAAACAAAGCAGAAATTAAATTTTTTAAAAAAGAGACAAATTTTCTACAAAACAGTTCAATTTTCAACACGGAAATATTTTTTTTTAAAAGAATAAATTAATTTTCGACTAAAAAGACGAATTTTCAACGAAATAGTGACATTGTCAACCAAAGGGATAAGTTTTTGACTAAAATGATGAATGTTTAATGAAAAAAAAAGGAATTTTCAACAAAGTAGTTGAATCCTTGACCAAAAAAGATTAATTATTAATCAGTTGCATTTTTAACTGAGAAACACAAGTGTTTAACAAAATAGTGGAATCTTCAACAAAAACAGATTAATTTTTAATCAAAAAAAAAAGACGAATTTGCCACCAGATAGTTCAAATATTATCTTAAAAAAGATTTTTCAGTCATCAAATAAAAAAAAATCACCCAAATTATTATCGTTAGGATATAAATAATTTGAAATACAGAATAAAGATGTCTACCAAAAATTTATTTCTCAAGCTTATTTGTTCATCTTCAAGTCTCCCAGGTATTTTCTAAATTTAGAGAAATATTTTGAAATTTCTTCAAATTTTCTCTACATATAATTTCTCGAAGTGAAAAGTAATTGAAAATTTCCCCATGAATCTCAAGAAATTGTTATAATTTTATTGAAACCTCCAAAAATTCTTAAAAAGATTTGAATTTTTGTTGGAAATCTTCAATTTACATTTTGTGTAAAATTTTTGGAAATATTTCCAAACTTAAAATAATTCTTTAACGATTTCCAAATTATTTAAACCTTCTTAATATTTTGTAAAATTCTTCGAGTTCTTTCAAAATTTTTCTTGAAATTCTGAAAAATTAAAAAACGTGCCTACAAATCTGCCAGATTCTGTTTCGACTGAAATCTCTCGAAATGTTAAGAATTGTTTCAATATTAACTTAAAATTAATTCTTCAATATGAAAAATCAGTTAAAATTATCCCATGAATTATGAAAAATATTTTGTATTAAAAAATAAAAATTCAGTGTAAATTTTCCCAGGAATTTTAAGAAAGTTTAGTTTTTTATATTCATGAAGCCTTTTAAACTTTTCAAAAAGCTTCAAAATTTTTTTCGAAATCTTCAAATATTTACCTTCTACATATCTTTGGAAATTCTCAGAATTTTTCCAACATTTTTTTTGAAATTCAAATTCTGAAATAATAAAAAAACTTGCCCTCTAATCTTCCAGATTCTATTTTGACAATTTTAGAAATCTTCTGAAATGTTAAAGATTTTTAAAAATATTATCCAAGAATTACTTTTTTGAACAGAGAAACAGTTTAAATTATTCGAAATTATACGAAATATTTTTAATTATCGCGAAACCTTCTGAAAATTTTTTTTTCGAAGTTTTTCTAAAAATTTGTAATCTTGCTAATCGAAAGATTATGCTTAAAAATCTTTGTCATTCTTTTTCGAACTTTAGGAAATAATTTCAAATCTTTTGAAATCTTTGTCCATTTTCTCTTCAAATTTATTTTCAAAATAAAAATTCATGTTGAATTTTCCCAGGAAATCTAAGAAAGATTTTTATTTTCTTGAAGCCTTTTAAACTTCTTGAAATGCTTCGAAATTTTTTCGAAATCTCAAAAAATTTACATTTTGTTTTAAATTTTCGAAATATTTAAAAAAAATTTTTCTAATTATTCCTTATGAACCTTCTAAATATCTTTTTAATTTATTCGAATTTTTTCAAAAATTTTCTGAAAATTCTGAAAATTACAAAAATTGCTTTAAAATTTTCCAGAATCTGTTAGGAAGAATTTATAAATCTATTGTATTTTTTAGAAATCTGTTGTCATATTTTTAAATGTTTTTGAATATTCTCTCAAAATTACTTTTTCTAAAACAAAAACTGAGTTTCAATTTTCCCATGAATTCTACGAACATTTTTCTTTTTAGTGAATCCTTTCAAAACCCTCCAGAAGCTTTACATTTTTTCTCCAAGTATTCAAAAATGTACATCTTTTAAAACTTTTGAAATATTTTCAACTTTCAAATTAATCTTGAATATTTTCATGATTTGGAAATGTCTTAAAATAAATTTTTGCCAGTTGCATTTCAAACCATGAAAAGATTAAAGTTTAAAAAAAATACACATTGTTATCCAAAGAGATGAATTTTTGACTAAAATGATGAACGTTTAGTATAAAAAAATGAATTTTTGAAAAAGTAGTTGAATCCTCGACAAAAAAGATTAATTTTCAATCAGTTGCATTTTTAACAGAAAAACAAAAATTTTCAACACAATAGTTGAATCTTCAACAAAAACAGATTCATTTTCAATCCAAAAAGACGAATTTGCAGCCAAATAGTTGAAATATTATCTTAAAAAGGATTTTTCAGTCATGAAAAAAAATCCACCCAAATTATTATTTCTGGGGATGAATAATTTAAAATACAAAATAAAAATCTCGAACAAAAATATCGTTTTTAAGTTTATTTATTCATTTGTTTTTGAAGTTGAATGAATATATAATTTTCCTTAGATTCTTAAAAAATTCAAAATCTTTTTTTACGCTTTTAGATATGTAGAAAAAGTATAATTTTTTATTTGTCAGGGTTTTGAAAAATTTTAGGAAAAATTGCAGTAAGTTTAAAAGATATAGAAGTTTGGAAGATCTATTAAACTGACTTGAAATATTGCTAGAAAAATCTTTCACACTTGAAAGAGTTACCCTTAAATATTCCAAATATTTTCGAAATTTGTAGAAATATTTTGGAACTTTTTGATACTTTGTTCAGTTTTCTTTAAAAATTAATTTTTCAAAATAAAAATTCATTACAAATTTTTTCATGAATCTAATTTTCTAGAAGCCTTTCAAATTTCTTCGAATAATCTTAAGTTTTTTTCGAAATCTTTCAAAATTAAATTTTATTTGAAATTTTGAGAAAACTATCCAAACTTGGAATCATTTCTCAACCATTTTCAAAACTTTCAAACCTTCGAAAAACTCTGAAAATCCTTAGAATTTTTCTTGAAATTCTGAAAAATGAAGAAACTTGCTTTGAAATTTTCCAATTTCTGGTTTGACAATAAATATTGGAAGTCTTTTGGAATGTTTAAATTTTTTTTCGAATATTCTCAAAAAATTAATTTTTCAAAATGAAAAGTCAGTTAGAATTTGCCCATGAATTTTGAGAAATATTTGTTATTACCGTGAAACCTTTCAAAATTTTTTGTTTCAAATTGTTTATGAAACTTTGTGATCGTGCTAGTTGAAATTTTTTTCTTAAAAATCGTTCACGTTCTCTTTCGAAATTGTAGGGAATAAATAAAAATGTTTTCAAATATTCGTCAATTTTCCCTTAAAACTAATTTAAAACAAAAATAAAAAATCAGTTTAAATTTTTCCAAGAATTTTAAGACATTTTTTTATTATGTAAAACCTCTAAGAAGTTTTTAAAAACTTTTTTGAAATATTTTCAAGTTTAGAATTATTTTTGAATATTTTTAAAACTTTCGAATATCTATGATCAAATTAAAAAAAAAAAACGTTGTAATCTTCCTATTCGAACATTTTTGCCTTAAAATCGACCACATTCTTTCTCGAAATTTTAGGAAATAAATAAAAATGTAAAAAAATATTCGTAAATTTGCCCTTAAAATTAATAAAAAAAAAATTAGTTTTAATTATCCCATGAATTTTAAGCAATATTTTTTATTATCGTGAAACCTTCCAAACTTTTTTCCTTCTTAATTTCTTATGAAACTTTGTTTTCTTGCTAATTGCACATTTTTTCCTTAAAATCGCCCACATTCTTTCTCGAAATTTTTGGAAATAAATCAAAACGTTAAAAAATATTCGTCAATTTTCCAAGTTTTTAATTTATTTTGGATATTTTTAAAACTTCTAAATTTCTCTTGAAACAGATCGAATTTTTTACAAATCTTTGTAATCTTGTTAATTAAAAGATTTTGCTTGAAAATCTTTCCCATTCTTTCTCGAAATTTTAGAGAACAATTTAAAATCTTTCGTGAATCTTTTCAAATTTCATATTATTTTTCGATCATTTCTAAAACATTTAAACCTTCTAAATATCCTTGAAAATTATTTAAATTTTTCCAAACAGTTTCTTAAAATTATGAAAAGTAGAAAAAAATGCTTTCAAATCATCCAGATTCTGTTTTGACAATTTTTGAAATATTTAAAATAATTTAAAGTCTTTTTGAATATTTCCTCAGAATGAATTTATCAGAATAAAAAAGAAGTTTAAATTATCCCGTGAATTTTCAAAAATATTTTCTATCATCGTGAAATCTTTCTAAATGCTTCAGAAGCAGGATTTTTGTTTACAAATATTCAAAAATGTACATTTTTTAACTTTTCCAGAATCTTTTCAAGTTTTAAATTAATTTCGACGTTTTTTAAAATTTCTAAATTTCTTTTAAACTTGATCAAATCCTTCTATAAAATTTTGTAATCTTGCTAATTCAAAAAATTGGCTTCTTCAAAATCGTTCATATTGTTTTTTTAAGTTTTTCGAAAATAATTTAAAATGTTGTGAAATCGATATCAATTTTCTCTTAAAATAAATTTTTTTCAAACAAACATTTTTTTTAAATTATCCCATGAATTTTTAGGAATATTTTTTATTGTCGTCAAATCTTCCTGAATGCTTAAGAAGCTTCAACATGTTTATTTACAAATATTTAAAAATGTACATTTAAAAAAATTTTTAAACATCTTAAGTTTTAACTTAATTTTGACTCATTTTAAAACTTCTAAATGTCTGTCAAACCTGATAAAAACTTTTGATTAAACTTTGCAATCTTGCTCATTTAAAAATTTCTTCTGTGCCCATGTAGATTTCGCCATGCGCTTTTTAATGAAAGGGGGGGAAAACAAGTAGAAAAAGCGCGCTACGCGCGCGCATGCATGTTTTTAGAAATCTCGAAAGAGATGTTTAATTTTGTGGATTAACAATACAAATTTTTTGACATCGAAAACTTGAACCAAAAATTTAGAAAAAAATTCAAAACATTTTTCGGAACTCTTGGAAATTGTAACGTGTTTAAAATATTTTTAATTAAAAAATTAGGAAAACTTTAGCAATTAACAGACACTTGGATTCTATGTTATATTTCATTAACAGAAAAAAATCAATTTTTTCTTTCAAAGTGTTGAGGACCTTCGTTCCATTGATTATTATTATTAAATTATTGAATATATTATTTGGATAACATAAATGATATTTGAACCAAAAAAGATTTCATTTTTGAATAAGAAATAGTTTAGTTCATGAAAAAACCCAATTTTTAACAAAATAGTTGAATTCCCACAAAAAAAAATTAATTTTCAACAGTTGCATTTTAAACCAAAACAGATTAAGTTTTTTAAGAAAGAGATTAATTTTCTATAAAACGGTTCATTTTTTTAAATGAAAAGAGATGAATTTTTGATTAAAATAATGAATTTTTAGTAAGAAAAAGTGAATCTTAACACAGATTTTCCAGTCATGAAAGGAAAAGAATCACCCAGATTATTATTATTATTTTTTTTAAATAATTTGAAGTACAAAATAAAAATTTGTACCAAATATTTCTTTTTCAAGTTCATTTCTTCATTTGTTTTTAAAGTTAAATAAATATGTAATTTTCCTAAGATTTTCGAGAAAATTATAAAATGGTTGAAGCTTCCAGATATGTCGAAAAAGTATAGTTTTTTTATTTCCCAGGATTTAAAAACATTTTAGGAAACATTTGAGTAGTTTGAAAGATATTTAGGACTTTTAGAAGTTTAGAGGATTTAAAAAAAATAAATAAAAAACTTTTTAAACTGACTTTAAATATTCGAGTATAATTTATAATTAAAATTAGAGTAATATTTTGAAATATTTTGAAACTGTTGCGAATTTTCTTTTAAAATTAATTTTTCAAAATAAAGAGTAATTTAAAATTTTCCCAGGAATCTCAAGAAAATTTGTTATTTTCTTGAAACCTATTATCGTGAAACCTTTCGATTTTTTTTTTATTTTCTTAAATTTTCTAATCTTGTTAATGGAAATATTTCGAAACTTTCGAAAATAATTAAAAATTTTTAAAATCTGTCAATTTTCTCTTAAAATTTATTTTCGAAATAAAAATTTAGTTTAAATTTTCCCAAGAATTTTAAGAACATTTTTTACTTTCTTGAAGCGTCCAAATTTTGTTTGAAATCTTCCAAAACTTACATTTCGCTGGAAATTTTGGAAAATCTTTTCAAACTTAAAATTATTTTGTCCTCATTTTCAAAACTTTTAAACCTTCTAAATAGCTTTTGAAATTCTTCGAATTCTTACCAAATTTTTCTTGAAATTCTGAAAAATTTAAAAAACTTGCCTACAAATCTTCCAGATCCTATTTTGACAATTTTATAAATCTCTTGAAATGTTAAAATTTTTTGGAAATATTATCTCAAAATTAATTGTTTTGAATCGAAAATCAGTTCAAATTATCCCATGAATTATAAGAAATATTTTGTATTATCGTGAAACCTTTTGAAAATTTTTGTAAGTTTTCTAATCTTGCTAATGGCAAGATTTTTCGAAATTTTCGAAAATAATTTAAAATCTTTAAAATCTCTGTCAATTTCCTCTTAAAATTAATTTCGAAATGAAAACTCTTTTTAAATTTTCCCAGGAATTTTAAGAATATTTTTTACTTTCTTGAAGCTTTACATTTTTTTTTCAAATCTTCCAAAATTTACATTTTGTTTAAAATCTTTGGAAATCTTTTCCAACTTAAAATCGTTTTTTCACCGTTTTAAAAACTTTTAAGCCTTCCATATTATGAATACATTATTAAGATAACATAAAGTATATTCCAATTGAAGAAGATTTTTATTATAAATAAAAAAAAACACTTGAATTCGTACCAAAAAAGACAAATTTTGAACAAAATAGGTGAATCTTCAAAAAAAAAATAGTCTTTACCAGTTTTATTTTTAACCAAAAAAGATGACATTTTTTTAAAGAGAGACAAATTTTTTATAAAACGGTTACATTTTTTTAAAAAGGATAATTTGAATTTTCAACAAAATAGTGGAATTTTGAACTAATAAAAATCAATTTTCAACAAAAAATGGAACAGTTAAACAGAACAGAAAATTAATTTTGAACCAAAATGATGAATTTTCAGCTAAGATTATGAATATTCATATAAAATTATTGATTTTTAAACAGAAATATGAATTTTTTACTAAAATCATGAATCTTTAATAAAAAACAATGAATTATCAACAAAGTAGTTGAATCCTAGAGAAAAAAATTAATTTTCAATCAGTTGCATTTTCAACCGATAACAACGAATTTTAAACAAAATTGTGGAATTATTTTTTAGGTTTATTTATTAATTCATTTTTAATGTTATCAAAGTATCATTTTTGTAAGATTCCTGAGAAAATTCTCAAAGCAGACTCGAATTATTCCTAAAATTTTGAAAAATCTTCGAAAATTACAAAAATTGCCCTTAAATCTTCCAAATTTTTTTCAAAATTTGTAGCGATATTATGGAATGCTTAAAAACATCTTCAAATTTTTTATTAAAATTTATTCTTCAAAATAAAATCTCTGGAATCTCCAGAAAGTTTTCTATTTCCTAGAAGCCTTTCAAACTTCTTAAAATAATCTGGAATTGTTTTCGAAATCTTCCAAAATTAGAATTTTTTTGGAATTTTGGGAAACCTTCTCAAACTTGAAATCATTTTTTAGCTATTTTTGAAACTTTCAAAACTTGGGAAAGTATCTGAAAATTCTTCGAATTTTTCCAAAATTTTGCTTGAAATTCTGAGAAATTAAAAAACTTGCCTTCAAATCTTGCAGATTCTGTTTTGACAATAAATATTAAAAATCTTTTGGAATGTTCAAAATTCTTTCTAAATATTATCTCAAAATTAATATTTTCGAATAAAAAATCAGTTTCAATTATGCCAGGGATTTTGAGAAATATTTTTTATTATCGTGAAATCTTTCAAAATTTTTTGTAAAATTTTATAATCTTGCTAATTGAACATTTTTTCTTCAAAATCCGCTAAATTCTTTTCTTTTTTTTGAATTTAATGGAATAAATAATACTGTTTTCAGATATTCGTCGATTCACTCTTAAAATTAATTTTTCGAAATAAAAAATCAGTTTAAATTCTGCGACGAATTTCAAGAAAATTTTTTACTATCGTAGAACCTTTCAAAATCTTCAGGAAGCTTCAAAAAGTTGTATCTACAAATATTCAAAAGTGTAATTTTTCTCAACACTTTCTTAAAATGCTTTCAAGTTTTAAATTAATTTTGAATATTTTTGAAACTTTTAAATATCTCTTAAACTTGATTGATTTTTTGTTAACTTTGTAATTTTGCTAATTGAACATTTTTTCTGAAAAATCGTCCACATTCTTTTTCGAAATTTGAGAAAATAAATAAAAATGTTTCCAAATATTCGTCAATTTTCCCTTGAAATTAATCTTTTAGAATAAAAAATTAGTTCAAAATATCCCATGAATTTTGTGAAATATTTATTATTATCGTGAAGTCTTTCAAAATTTTTTGTTTCAAATTGTTCATGAAACTTTGTGATTTTGATAGTTGAACATTTTTTCTTCAAAATCATTCAACTTTTTTTTTGAAATTGTAGGAAATAAATAAAAATGTTTTTAAATACTCGTCAATTTTCCCTTAAAACTCATTAAAAAAAAAAAATCAGTTTAAATTTTGCCAAGAATTTTAAAACATTTTTTTATTATGTAAAACTTTCCAAAAACTTTAGGAAGCTTTAAAAACTTTTTTGTAATATTAATTAATATTTTTAATTAATTTTTAATATTTTTAAAACTTTTGAATATCTCTTAAACTTGATCGAATTTAAAAAAACTGTTTAATCTTGCTATTCGAATATATTCGAAATAAATCAAAATGTTCAAAAATATTCGTCAATTTTCCCTTAAAATTAATTTTTCGGAATAAAAAATTAGTTTCAATTCACCCATGAATTTTGAGAAATATTTTTTATTATCGTGAAACCTTCCAAATTTTTTTTCAAATTTTTTATAAAACTTTGTAATTTTGCTAATTGAACATTTTGTCTGTAAAATCATCCACTTTCTTTTCCGAAATTTTAGGAAATAAATAAAAAAGTTTTCAAATATTCGTCAATTTTCCCTTAAAATTGATTTTTCAAAATAAAAAATCAGTGTAAATTTTTCCATCAATTTAAAGACATTTTTTACAATTGTAAAATTTTTCAAAATCTTTAAGAATTCATACTATTTTTCAATCATTTCTAAAACATTTAAACCTTCTGAATATCCTTGCAAATTATTTGAATTTTTCCACACATTTTCTTAAAATTCTGAAATGTAGAAAAAAAATGCTTTCAAATCTTCCAGATTCTATTTGACATTTTTGGAAATCTTTTGAAATAATTTAAAGTCTTCTTGAATATTCCCTCAGAATTAATTTATCAGATTAAAAAAATAAGTTTAAATTATCCCGTGAATGTTCAGAAATATTTTTTATTATCGTGAAATCTTTCTAAATGCTTCAGAAGCAGCAGCATTTTTGTTTACAAATATTCAAAAATGTACATTTTTAAAACTTTTTCAGAATCTTTTCAAGTTTTAATTTAATTTCGACTCTTTTTAAAATTTCTAAATGTCTTTTTAACTTAATCAAATCCTTCTATAAAACGTTGTAATCTTGCTAATTGAAAAATTTCGCTTTAAAATCGTTCATATTCTTTTTTGAAGCTTTTTCGAAAATAATTTAAAATTTTGTGAAATCTATATCAATTTTCTCTTGAAATAAATGTTTTTCAAACATACATTTTTTTAAAATAATCCCATGAATTTTTAGAAATATTTTTTGCTATCGTGGAATCTTTCTAAATGCTTAAGAAGCTTCAACATTTTTATTTACAAATATTTAAAAATGTACATTTTTTTAACTTTTTAAAAATCTTCTTAAGTTTTAAGTTAATTTTGACTCTTTTTATAACTTCTAAATGTCTGTTTAACATGGTCAAATTTTTTTCATTAAATTTGGTAATCTTGCATATTTAAAAATTTCTTCTATGTCCATGTTGATTTCGAAGTCCATGTTGATAACGATTTCACAAAAAAACGATTAAAATTTTCGAATTCAACGGATTATGATAGTTCCCCGAAGATTCTTCGTACGACGCATTTTATCAGCTTGTTTAAAAAAACATAAGAAATTCACCATAGCAAAGTCGAAAGAAATCTAAAATTTTGAAGTTTGTTATCTTTCTTTTTCAAAACGCAAAATAGAAGGAGAGCTCCAACCAATCATAAATACGAGTTTCCGGACAACAATAGTTTTAAATTGTTTCGAGTTATTTCGAGATGGATCGAGAAATAATCGAAAATGGCGCCATGCGCTTTTTAATATAGGAAAAAATGAAAAAAAGGATAATATAAGATACATAGTTATCAACAAACTGAATGGAGACTTAATTTGCCTCGAGTTGAATGACTTTCGTGATTTCATTACTGATCTAAACTATATAATGAAATTTATTTCAATATTTAAAGATTCATGATTTTTAAAATTGAAAATATGTTTCGATCATGAAGAAAAAGGAAAGTTGAAAATTCTGCGAAACCTGGGGCTTTCAGGCTTTCAGACTTGGAATTTTCTCGATGACCAATCCGATACTTGACGAAGATCATTACTTGGCATCAGATCGTCTCGCTACTTTCCATTTAATCGCACTTAATCGCAATGCATGGTTTATAACGGCACAGAAGGCAAGATGTAGTTACATGCATTTATTCCTAATAGCAATACGTAATTTCCAGATGATTATGCAAACACCTCACAAATTAAAAATTAGAATTTATTGATGGGGACTTTCTTTCGATGGAATTAATTCAAAAGTTAACAAAAAAGAATCGTTAAATGACCGGAAATATTATTCACCGGGGGAAAACCGGGTAAAGACCGGGCATTTCATTTAGTGACCCCAACTCTCTCTTCAGTGACTCTTATTGAGTTGGAACAGGGAATTCTCTGAAACGATAACAATTTTAGGTTTTGAAATGGAATTTCAGTAAAGAAATACAATGTTGACAATTCTTATGGGGAATCCTTGTAAATAATTATAATTTTGACTTCAGAACTCTGGACCAGGGAATCTCTGCAAAGAATTTTAATATTCAAATTATTATTTTTAGTTTGGGTTAGGGAATTTCAGTGAAGAATTTAAATTAATTTTTTACATTGTAATTATTCGTGAAGAATTATATTTTAGTTTTCGGAATAGGGAATCTCCGTAAAAATTGTAATTTTCACTTGAAACAGGGAATTTGGTAAACAAATTTAATTTTAATTTTGGAACAGAGAGTGAAGAATTATAATTTAGAGTTTGGGGCAGGAAATTTTCATAAAGATTTATAAACTTGACTTTGGGACAAGCCATTTCCACAATGAATTAGAATTTTAACTTTGGACAGACAACTTCCGCAAAAAATCAAAATTTGTATTTTGGGATAGGAAATTTTCTAAAACAAAATAATAATTCTGAGATAGAAGTGAGCATTTCTGTGAAGAATTGTAATTTTGCTTGGAACAGGACATTTTTGACATGGAACGGAAATTATTTAAAAAGAATTTCAATTCTGATGTGGAAGAAGGGAATTGAAAAAATCCCTATTCCAAGTCAGAATGTGTCACAATTTGCAACGTTCTTCTTACAATTTTTGGAAAAAAGGTGTCATTTTATTTCTGCCTCACAATAAAAAATTTGGTAAATAAATACAATTCTGACTTACAATAGCGAATTTTAGAAATTAATTTCACAATTTTCAATTTTTACCAGTTGCATTTTAAAGATTTTGTTTTTTGAAGAAGAGAAAAATTTTCCACAAAACAGTTCAACTTTTTAACATGTAAATATGAATTTTTAAAGGGATTGATGATTTTTCTATCAAAAAAGACGAATTTTTAACAAAATAGTGACATCGTCAACTGAAGAGATGAAATTTTGACTAAAATAATGCATTTTTAGTGAAAAAAGTGAATCTTAAAAAAGATTTCCAGTCATGAAGAAAAATCACCCAAATTATTATTTTTGACGGATATATAATTTAAAATAGAAAATAAAATTCTTTACCAGATATTTCTTCTCCAAGTTTATTTCTTAATTTATTTTCAAATTTAAATAAATATATAATTTTCCTAAGATTCTCGAGTAAATTCAAATATTTTTTTAATCTTCCAGATATGTCCAAAAAACATAGTTTTTCAATTTTCAGGTTTTTGAAAAATTTTAGGAAAAATTTGAGTCAGTTTGAAAGATATTTAGGACTTTTAGAAGTTTGGAAGATCTTTTAAATAAAGAGTAATTTTTTTGAATTGACTCGAAATATTCCTAAAATTTTGAAAACTCTTTAAAAACTACAAATATTGCCCTTAAATCTTCTAGATATTCTTGAAATGTGTAGAAATATTTTGAAATTATAATAATAATTTGGAATATTTTTAAACTTCTTCAAATTTTCTTGTTTAAATTAATTTTTCAACATAAATTTTTTTCATTTGTTTAAAACCTCTCAAACTTCTTAAAAAGATTTGATTTTTTTTGGAAATGTGAAATTTACATTTCATTACAAGTTTTTTGAAATCTGCAAATCTTCCAGATTCTGTTTTGACAATTTTTGGAAATATCAAAATTTTGTTCAAATGTTATCTTAGAATTAACTTTTCAAAATAAATAGTCAATTTAAATGTTCACATGAATTATGAGAAATATGTTGTATTTAAAAATAAAAAATCAATTTGAATTTTCCCAGTAATTTGTAGACAGTTTTTTTTCTTGAAGCCTTTTAAACTTTTTTGAAAGCTTCTAAATATCTTTTAAAATTCTTTGAATTCTTCCAAAATTTTTCTTGAAATTCTGAAAAATTAAAAAACTTGCCTTCAAATTTTCCAGATTCTTCGACAATTTTAGAAATCTTTTGAAATGTTAGAATTTTTCAAAAATATTATATTAAAATCAATTTTCTAAAATATAAAATCAGTTCAAATTATCCCATGAATTATGAGAAATATTTTTTATTTTGGTGAAACCTTTTGAAATTTGTTTTCAAATTATATATAACATTTTTTAATCTTGCTGATAGAAAGCTTTTACTTGAAAATCTTTGCCACTCTTTTTCGAAATTTTAGAAAATAATTTGAAACCTTGTGAAATCTTTGTCCATTTTCTCTTTAAATTAATTTTCAAAATAAAAATTCACTTTAAATTTTTCTAGGAATTGTGAGGAATTTTGTTATTTTCTTGAAACCTTCTAAACTTCTTGAAAAGCTTCGAATTTTTTTTTTTATATCTTCAAAAATTTGTTATGAAGATTTTAGGAATCGTTTGCAATCTTTTGAAATCTGTTGTCATCTTTTAAAATTTTTAAAATGTTTTCTCAAAATAACTTTTTCAAAATAGAAAATCAGTTCAAATTTTACCATGAAATCTAAGAAGATTTTTTTATAGAGAATCCTTTCAAAATCCATAAGAAGCTTCAAATTTTTTTTCCGAATATGCAAAAATGTACATTCTGTAGAACTTTTGAAATATTTTCAACTTTCAGATTAATTTGAAAAATTTTGAAATTTCGAAATGTCTTGAACTTATTCGCATTTTTTATTTTTTTGTTTTGAAATTATTTTTTATTCTTTATTTTAAAAATAAAAAATCATTTTACATTTTCTAAGGAATTATAAGAAATTTCTTCGCTATCTTGAAACCTTTCAAGATTCTTAAAAACCTTCTTCATTTTTTAAGTCTTCAAGAATACATTGATTATTATTATTATTGAATATATATATAATTTAAATAACCTTTCATTTCTCATAAACTTAGATAAGTTCTAGAAAGTCGCGGTTTTTTTGTTGAAATTTTTAACTTTCCTTTGCCTTTTTAATCATGAACTAATAATGAATAAACAATAGACACAATCATTTTTTGAAACATTTTTTTTTAAATATATTTTTCTGAAATAAAACAGAAATGAGAAATATTCTTCAAATTCTCTATATGTATCATATTAAATGGAAATTTTTCTTGAAGTAATTACTAAAAGCATTTTTGTAAAAACAATTATTAATATGTTTTTTTTTAGAATCAAAAATTTTAAAAACAGCTGAAAATTTCCGAAAAACCCGCAACTTTCTAGCATTACTCTAAGAGAAGATAGTTAAAAACAACAATAATTGCTTTCAATAGTCATTTTTGTTAAATTGCATCAACTATTACATCGCTCTAATAAAAAAGTTGACAAAAAGAGCAAAATTTCAAAAAGTTATGAACAATAAAAATTTGTTTAAAAAATTATTTTCTTTGAATTTTATCAACTATTAAAACACTCTTAGTGAAAAGTGAACAAAAATTTGAAAATTAAAGAAAGAACCGCAGCTTTCTAGCATTTATCTAAGAGAAGATAGTGATAAACAATATTAAATTGTTTAAACAACTATTTTTGGTAACTTTTATTATTCATTACTTTACTAAGTAAAGAGTGGCTGAAAAGTTAAAAATTTCAAAACAAACCGCAACTATCCAGCATTAATTAAGAATAAGATATTCGTAAACAATAATAATTATTCTTTTAGATAATCATTTTTGATTAATTGAATTAACTTTTAACTTAAAGTAAAAAGTAGACAAATAGTTGAAAATTTCATGAAAAACGGCAACTTTCTAGCATTATTCAAAAATAATATTATTAAAAATAATAACATATTGTTTGATCAATTAGTTTTGTTAACTTTAATTAATTATTCACCTCATCCTAATTGGAAATTGGACAAAAAGTTGAAAATTTTTGGAAAAACTGCTCTTTTCTAGCATGATTCTAAGAGAATATTATTAACATTGATGAGAATTGTTTATACAATTATGTTTGTTAACATCAATTAATTATTACCTCACTCGAATCAATTATTATTATAAATTATTATTATTAATTATTATTAATTATAAAATATTACCTCACTCGAAAATGTAATAAAATAATACAAAAAAAATATTTCTATTTGAGTTCTGATGACGCTTAAAAAAAATCGATGAATCTTGTGGACGCTTTTCTCGCCGCCGGATGCTTTTTATGGACGGTGCTAACGAGGTCCCCGCTGTCATTTAAGATTTACAATTTACATAATCGGACGGACAACAGCATTCCGTAAGGACGAACCGAACACGTAGTGGGGAAAGAAAATGAGATGTAGACGGGAAAGGAAAGAGAGCAGGAGAAATACAGGAAAAGACTGAAAGGGACTGGGACAGCGATTGGGAAGAAATTAATTGTGCATCCGAGTGACTTGTTTTATACGAGCATAATACAAGGATATTTTATGACACGAGACTTGAATGAATTTATCGACCGGATTTCTCTCTCATGTTTTTCTCATTTATACAGATTTTCAAGAAAAAAAATTCTGCTCGCTGCGCGGACGCAGTCTCGTCTCGCGGTTTGCGCGCAGTTCGAAAGCTTGAGCGCGACTGAGGTGCGCGGCTGACGGATCTAGCTCTTTGTGCGCAGTTCGGAAGCTTGAGCGCGACTAAGGTGCGCGGCTGCCGGATCTCGCGCTTTGCGCAGGATTAGTTACTTACCTCGTGCTAAGCGCGCGGATACTTATTAGGTAACACCATGAAGATGGAGGGGGAAGGGGATTTGCCCAATCGTCAAAAAGTGCACATAGAAGGGGGGAAACATCAAAGATCAATATTATCGACACCCAAAAATTCAGTAGTTTCATTTGTAACCAAATAAATGAAGTTTCAAGACAGAAATATTAATTTTCTTATTTGTAAGAAAATAATTATACTTTAAAAAAAATAGTGAATCATTTTATCATATAACTGCATTTTTAACCTTAGAAGATTGACCCAGAAGATTTTCTACCAAAAGACGAAGTTTCAACAGACAAGATAATTTTGTTTTAAATTGACGAATTTTCAATAAAATAGGTAAGTTTCTGAACAAAAAAGTCGAATGTTTTAGAACAAGATTGACTTTCAAACTGAAAACTACTTTGTTTGAATTTGTTGTCTTTTGGTTGAAAATTAATTTTTCAACTGAAAATTCAACTATTCAATGCTTGGTGGTAAATGTATCTTTCTTAGTTCAAAATCCAGCTATTTGGTTGAAAATCGATGCTTTTAGTTGAAAATTTAACTACTTGGTTAAAAGTTTTTTTTTGGTAGAACATTAATTCGCTTGGCTAAAAATTCACGCTTTTGGTTGAAAATCAACTGCTTTATAAAAATCCGCTTTTTTCAGTTGAGGATTCAAGAATTTGATTGAAAAATGGTCTTTATGGTTAAATAGAAATTTGTTTAAATTAATATTAAAATATTTTTTGGGAGGAAACATTAACTGCTACACTTTTCGGTTTCATACTATTTTGTTCTTAAAATTTATTCTATCTTTGTAGAATAATCAACATTTTTGTCATTTGCTGAAGATTCATAATTTTAGTGAGAAATTGATCTCTTCGGTTGAAAAATTAACCATTTTGTTGAAAAATCGTTGTTTTTTTTCAAAAATTCATTTTGAACTATACATATAACTATTTCAGTTTTTGTTAAAAATTAATTTTTTAACTAAAAATTTAAGTTTTCAATTTTAGGTGCTAAATTTATCTTTCTTAGTTAAGAATCTAACTATTTTTTGAAAATATATATTTTAAGTTAAAAATCCAACTACTGCGTTGAAAATCAATCTTTTTGGTTGAAAATTCCTATATTATTTAGTGAAAAGTCGTCTTTTTCGGTATGAAATTAATTTTCTTGCTATTTTTTGGTTATATAAAAATTTTTTTGTATTAGTAATAGAATCTTTCTTCGTGGAAATATTTACTATTACATTTTTCGTTCATAATATTGTCTTTTGCTTAAAAGTTATTCTATTTTGTAGAAAATTCGACAATTCTTGTATTTGCTGAAAATCATAATTCTACTTGAAAATTCGTATGTTTGCTTGAAAACATAATTATTTTATTAAAAAATTGTTGTTTTTTGTTTGAAAATTTATTTTCAACTTTAAGAAATATTGTATTTGAAGATTAAACATTTTAGTTAGAAAATCTTTTTTTTTTCTTCAAGTTGACCAATTTTTTCAACATTGTTGTCTTTTGGTTAGAAATTAATTTTCTAACTGAAAATTCAAATATTTATTTTTTTGGTGCTAAATTTAAATTTTGCGGTAAGAAATACAACTATTTGGTTGAAAATTGATCTTTTCAGTTTAAAATTCCACTACCTTGTTACAAAATCGTCTTTTTTTGTAGAAACCTAATCTTCTCGGTTGAAAATTTATGATCTCAGTTCAAAATTAATTTTTTTTGCTGAAAACTCATTTTTTGGTTGGAAATTCAATTATTTGGTTGAAAAATAACCTATATTATTGCAAATTCATGTATTTTGTTAAAAATTGTTTTTTTTTCTGTTGAAAATTAATGTTCTGGGTTGAAAATTTTTTTTTTTTTTCAATTATTTGTTTGAAAGATGAACTGCTTTGTTGAAAATTTGTTGTTTTTTTTTGTTGAGGATTCAAATATTTTGGTGTAATTTTTTTTTGATTGTTTATAATATTTTTGAATCGAAATCAAATTTTTTTTTGTGGAAATATTAAATATTACACTTTCCATTCAAAATTCATCTCTTTTTGGAAATGTAACGATTGTGGTTGAAGATTCTTCATTTTAGTTGTAAATTCATCTCTTTGGAGTTGAGTTTAATTATTTTGTTTGAAATTTTTGGCTTTTTATTGAAAATTACATTTAAGTGCAAATTTAACTTTTCAATTTTTAGTGCTGAATTTGTCTTTCTTGGTTGAAAATTGATCTTTTTAGTTGAAAGATGAACTGCTTTGTTAAAAATTAGTTTTTTGTTTTTCGCTGAAAATTCATATTTCTACTTAAAAATTCATATGCTTGGTTGCAGAATCAATTATTTTATTGAAAAATTATTGTTTTTTGTTTAAAAATTTATTTTCAAATGAAAATTTAACTCTTGCTTCTGCAGATTCATCATTTTATTTGAAAATTCATTTTGTTTTATATAAGTTTACCAGTTTTTTCAAAATTTGTTGTCTTTAGGTTGAAAATTAATTTTTGAGCGAAAATTTAACTATTCATTTTTTGGTACTAAGCTTATATTTTGCAATGAAAATCCAACTATTTGTTTGAAATTTGAAATTAACTTTCTCAGTTGAAAATATATTTTTCCGGTCGATAACTTATTTTTTTGATTAAAAATTCAATTATTTAGTTGACTATTAACCTTTTGTATTGCAAATTCATGTATTTGGTTAAAAATTCATTTTTTTCTCGTAGAAAATTCATGATTTGGTTGAAACTTTTTTTTTTTTTAATTCAACTATTTGGTTCAAAGATGAAATGCTTAGTTGAAAATTTTTTTTTTTTTTGTTGAGGATTCAAGTATTTTGTTGAAAATTCTTTTTTTTTTTTGATTGTATAAAAATAGTTTTTAATCGAAAGTGAAATATTTTTTTTGTGGAAATATTAACTATTACATTTTTCCTTCATAATTCATCTCTTTTCGGAAATTTAACTATTTTGTGGTTAAAGATTTTTTTATTTGCAAATTGATCTTTTTAATTCATTCTCTGATGTTAAACATTGATCTTTTTAATTGAAAATTCATCTACTTTGTTGCAAATTTGTCTTTTTTGGTAGGAAATTAATCTTCTTGTTTCAGAATTTAACTGATTGGTGATTGGTGATTCTGTATATAGTGGTAACTTAGAGTAATTCTGTATGTAGTGGCAATCCATAGTGATTTTGTATATAGTGGTAATTCAGTGTAATTCTGTATATAGTGGTAATCCACAGTAATTCTGTATATAGTGGTAATCCAGAGTAATTATGTATATAGTGGTAATTCAGAGTAATTCTGTATATAGTGGTAATTCAGAGTAATTCTGTATATAGTGGTAATCCAGAGTGATTCTGTATATTGTGGCAATTCAAAATAATTCTGTATATTGTGGTAATTCAGAGTAATTCTGTATATAGTGGTAATCCAGAGTAATTCTGTATATAGTCGTAATCCAGAGTAATTGGATATAATCTGGAATAATCCACCTCCGCTGATTCGCATTTTTAGCAATCGTTGTGAACAATTATTTTCTTGTAACAAATTGATTTTTATTGAAAATATCACGAATTTTCTGATGAATCCAAATTTAATTAAAAAGAATATTGGTATATAAAGGCTGCGGGGAACGATCGTGACAAGGTTGTCTTAATCGTCTTAATCAATTAACGGCCAATATGGAAGTAAAGACTGCTGCGAAGAAATTTCTAGCAAGTGGAGAAATTCTAGCCGATGACTGAAAGTCTGAAGAAAAAACACCAAGATTCGTTGGAATCTTGATCGCTATTTTCGATCCAATCGTATCGATGTTTGGAATCCAACGTGAGTGCTCGCTAGGATTTCAAAGCGCCGATGGAATCGTGCTCTGGATCGCAGATCGATTACTGGGAGAATCTGGCATCTCATTCCTGAATTTAAAGTTACGTTGAGTGACTATAAGAAAATTTTAAGTCGACTTTCTTCCAGATTCTCTTTTTTGACATTTTCAGGGTGTCTGACCGGAAAATGACCCGGATTTTATTTTTTGATCGATAATTTGATACATTTTGAGAAGAAAAATCGATTTAGTCACTTCCACGGTCGAAAAATATTCAGGCGCTGGCCAGCCCCAAACTAGACCGGCTGGACTCTAATCTGGCTTAAATCAGGAAGCTTAGTCCGGGGCTGACCAGAACTGTAACAATTTCTTGCGATCAAAAACTTGACACTCCAGTCAGAAGTAAATAAAAATACAGAAGTAAATAAATAATATTTTCTTTTTTTTTTAACACTGCTCTCAAAAGTTGTTGGTAAAACTACAAGGAAAAATTTGATTAATAAAAAATATGATCAAAAAAGTTATAATTGTCAATTATAATGCAAGAAAAATGAATTCGAAAAAAATTCGCAAGCACCGAGAATCGAACCAACCCCCGGGCGCTGACGATCACTCATTCCCTAGATACATTATAATTACTTATATTATTACTTTAAGAGATGGTATCTCATATTTTAACAAAATTTATTTAAATCTATTTAAATAAATCTATTTCTATTTATCTATTTATCTATTTCTATCTATTTCTAAATCTATTTATATAAATTTGATGACTGACACTTAGAAATATTTATGTTCTTAAAGGCTGACCAGTGCCTGATTCGGGGCAGACTAGGCTGCCAAGATAATAAGAAAAAAATTAATAGATTTAATATTTATTTTGTTTAATTTTAGGGACCCTGCCTATTTTTCAAAAATGGTAAAAAAAATTACTGATTGACCCTTCAGACATTTTTATTCTGGACAGCCGGCCAGCGCCAGATCTGGGCCAGACTAGACTGTCAAGGCGATAAAAAAAAAAAAATTAATTTCAATAATATTAATCGAAGCGTCTTGTCGTTCTGAAATTCGGGATGAGTAGTCAATTACTTTTCGTAAGCTTGGCTAGTCGTCCCGCATTTCCGGGACTAGTCCGCTGCCTTCTCAAAGTCCCCTAATTTTTCAAGACGCCTGGATACAGCCAATAATAATTTTTTATTTCGAATAATTTCGAAAATTCTGTGGATTTTTAGAAAATGGTGAAAAAGTTTGACTAATTAACACTTAGAAAATGTTATATTATGGAAAGCTAACCAGCGCCTGATATGGGCCAGACTAGACTGTCAAAATGATTAGAAAAATTATTACTTTCATACAGTTAATTTTTTATTCAACTTTTTCAATTATGAATCTCTTTAAAAATTTTTCGTTTCAGGTCTTCATTCTTAAGCGTACTTTTTTTAAGCGTATTAAAAATTAAACAATAATTATTTTTACAAGACGATTCTGACATCTGAATTTGTTCAAAATTAACCAAATTAATACCTTTTTTGTCACAAACTGAAATTTTTCATTTCGGAAGCCTTAGTAATTAAACAAATTTGAAATTCCTATTGAAACTTTACAATTAATTTTCAAATTAAAAACAATTTTAAAATGATAGATTTGCAATAAAATGCTTTTATTCAATTTCAAATCCTATACAACTTTTTTTAAGTCTAAAATATTCCATTTTCAACATACATGAAAGAAAATTTTTTAATTAAATAAAGAGTAATTAAAAAATATTTTGATAAACTGAATTTTTTGGAACAAAAGGCTTTGAATGTTGAAAATTTCAAAGTGCTAAATTTAAACTTCAAACGCTACAATTTTAATTATAATATTTAAAAAAAAAATTAATTCTTAAGTGAGACTATTGAATTTTAATAATAACAATTAAATTGATAACAATTGATAACCTTTAAAGAAATTTTAGGAAATTGAATAAAAATAAAATTAATAAAAAATAAAAAAAAGTAAAATAATTAATTCACCCTCAGAGGATTTACGTATAAAGAAACGTTTGAATTTCACCATTATAATTTTAAAAGAAAGAAGATATTTTGGGATTTAATTTTTTTTCCAATTAGAAGAGGAACTTTTGTATTCTTTTACATTTATATTGAGTTAAAAACCAAGAAATCTGGTATTGTAAAAATTTTTAACAAGTTAGAAAAAAGATTTTATTTTTCAATTTTTTTTTTTTATCAGCAGATAGAAACTTTATATTTTTCAGATTTCTGTCAAGTTGAGCAAGAGGAAATTTTGGTTTTCAATATTTTATTAATTGGAAGAAGAATAATTCTCCATTTTTATGATTTTCATTGAGTTTGAAGGGAGGAAATTCTAGTTAAAAATTTGTTCTTAATTAGGAGAGGTCCTTTTTTTATCATTTTTATTGAGTTGGAAGGTATGATTTTTTTTTTAATTGGTGAATTCCTTTTTTCGGTAAAAAATATTATGTATTGATCTTAAGGAAAGAATTTTTTTTCTGGATTGGAGGTTGACATTTTTTGTTATTTTCAAGATATTTATAGAGTTGGATAAAGTAAAACTTCTCCTGAATTGAAAAAGGTCATTTTTTTGTTTAGCATTTTTATTGAGTTCAAGAGAGGAAATTTTGGTTTTCAAGTTTTTCTAAGCTGGAAAAGGTCCTTTTTTATTTTTAAAATTTATATTGAGCTGAAAGCGATGAAATTCTAGTTTTCAATTTTTTCTACATTGGAAAAGGAAAATTTTTTCTGAATTGGAAACGGCCAATCTTCCTTATTTACATTTTTGTGGCTTTGTTGGGGGAACTTTTTATTTTCAAAATTTTTTCTGAATTGTAAGAGGTTAATTTTGTTAAAAAATTGTTTATAGAAACTATTCGAATTGGAAGGAAGAAAGTATTGATTTGCAATTTTCTCTGAATCGGAAAAGGAAAACTTTTTTGTTTTACAAAATTTGTATCCAATAAGATGGAGAAAAAATTTTTGAATTTAATTTTTTTCTGAATTAGAAGAGTAAAAGATTTGTATTCTAATGATTTTGATCAAGTTTGAAAAAAGAGTTTGTTTTCAAGTTTTTCTAATCTGGAAGAGACACTTTTTTTTGTTTTTTCAATTTGCATTGAGTTGTAAGGAAGGACATTTTTGTTGTTTATTTAAAAAGAGCAATTAAAAATTAAATATTCGAAACCAATTTGAAGTTAAATTATTTGAAATAGAAATAAAGGAAAAAATATAAAAATAAATAAAAGAAAAAGAAAGAAAGAATTAGTTTTCACTGAGAGCATTCAAAATGATAACATGGATTTACATTTTTTAACTACAAATGTTTAAATTGTTTAATTCATTAAATTAAAAAATTTTAAACTACGCGCATATAATTTGAACTTTATCACTTGGAAAGTTTTGAACTGCGGGTAAATTATGGAGCGTTTGAATAAAAAAAATTTTAATTTTAAATTTTTGAAGCTTTGGTTTCAAAAGTTCAAAGTTTAAACTAGTTTCACTTTTGAGTACATTAATGTTCAATTGTGATACTTCACATGAAAATGGTTTTTCAGTTTTTAGAGTTTGAGTTTTTTAGTTTCAATGACAGTGAATAATTTTTTCAAACCCGGAAAAAACCGGGAATTTTTTCCTTGATTAAAGTGGCCATCCGGATTTTGCCAATATATAATTTGTAATAAAATAATCATTCTTATAAACTTCTGCAGTAAATTGAGAAATCTCATAAATTAAAGTTTGCCTCAAAAATCTGAAAACGGACTTTTAAATTTAAATTTGACCACAATTTTTTGGGTACTCAAAGAGTACCCAAAAAAAAAGTTTATCCTCGTAATGAGTAAGCACTCTTCAATCAGTATTAAGATATTTTTTCACCGTCAGTCTCGTAATGGATTAATTTTTTCATATTCTTTTCAGCATCAGCTTTTTGATTCACCGCTCGACACTTACAAGAAGACGCAGCTTAATCGCTCTGAGAAAGAAAGATGCTGATTTATGCGATCATAAAGAAATTACAGGGTCCATGATCAGTCTTATTTACGATTCATGTAAATGTGCGAGATTAATAAATATAATTAATTATGTATGTAGAGTTCGAATTAGGGTCGCGTAAAGTGGTTCTGAAAAAAAAATCGATTCCAAGTAATTTATATGCAATATTCACAGTAAAAATGAAAACTTGAAAATTTTACATCTTGAATTCAAAGAGGTACTCAAATCCAAAAAAATATTTTTTGTACAGTGTGGCAATTTCAAATTATTGCATAAAGTTTGCAAATAAAATTAATTAAAAATAGGTTGTAAAATCGAATTTCAGTAAAGAAGTAAATTATAATTTTTACTTTAGGACAAGTAGTTTGCACAAAGAATTTGAATTTTGAGTTGGGATAGGGGCCGTACGCATTTTAATCTTGAAATACTTTTAACATAGAATCTTTTATAAATGGAATAATACAGTATTTCAGATAAAAATTCAAAAATTTCAAATTTATTGATATATTTCAAACAAAAAAAAATGTCTTTTCTACTATAAAACATGGCTTTCCAACAAAATACTTGAATTTTTAAGAAAAGTAATTGAATTTTGAACATAATAGTTAAATTTTCAATCTAAAAATATAAATTCCTAATGAAAAGTGTCAGTTTATATTTCAATAAAAAAAAATGAAATTTATACCAGAAAAAAGCTTTTTAATACCAAAAAGACGAATTTTCAACAAATGAAGATTTTTCACTAAAGAAATAAAATGTTACCCAAATTGCTGAACCTTCAAGCCAAAAGACGAATTTTCTCTACAAAAATTGAATTCACAAACAAAAAATGTGACTTCAGCAAAAAATTATTTTTCCACGAAACTGATGCATTTTTACCCAACAAAAATGAAATTCTATACAAAGAAAGTTATTTTTTTTACCAAAAAATTAAAATCTTCAACTTAAAAAGATCAATCTTGAAAAAATGGAAAAATTACATTTTCAGTTGAAAAATCAATGTTAAACAAAAAAAGACTTCTTCACTACACATTTAAATTTTCAACCTAATACATAAGCCTTTAATCAAACAAATACATTTTTAACAATGTACTTTAACTTTTACCCAAGTAGTTGAATTTGCAATTTAAAAAGATAAATTTTCAACAAAATGGTAGATTTTCCATCAAGGATATGAACTTTCAGCTAGAAACATAACTCTTAAAAAAAAAGATTCCTTAACAAAATTATTCAACCAAATCATTCAAATAAAATAGTTGAATATTCAAGCAAAGAAGAATAATTTTTAACTCAAAAGTTGCATTCTTATTTCAAAAAATTGTACTAAAGCGGATGAATTTATACATAAAGAAGATAAATTTACAAAATAGTTGAATTTTCTGTTCAGGAAGATTTTTGAACTTTGAAGTTGACTTTTTACGATCAAAATATGAATTTTCAACCAAGAAATAAGCTTTCACGAAAAAATTAAATTTTCAATCCAAAAAGACGAATTTTTACCCATGAAAGATGAATTTTTAAGAAAATTGTTGAATTCTCAACGCAATAGTTGCATTTTTATTCAAAAAAGATTGAATTTTTCTTAAAACAGAGGAATTTTTATTAAAAAAAAAAAAATCTTCAAAAAGTAGTTGAATTTTCATCCAAGAAAGATAAAATTTGTACTAAAACAGATAAATTTTTAATAAAAAAGGACACATTTTTTTTAAGGTTGAAGTTTCATGCAGAAAAGCTTTCAGTTTATTTTTTTACACCAAAATATGAATTTTAAACAAAAAGTAAATTTTCTACAAAATAGTTGAAAAAAAAACCAGTAAAATTTTTAATCGAAAGTATGACTTTTTAACGAAATAGTTTTATTTTTAACCAAACAATTGCAGTTTTGTTCAAGAAAAATGAAATTTCTCTTGAAACAGATACATTTTTATGAAAGAAAAAATTTGAAAAATTACAAAGAAATGGTTGAATGTTCATCCGGAAAAGACTTGAGTTATATTTTCAACGCCAAAATATTAAATTTAACCGAAAAATAAATTTTGGTGAATTTTGAAATCAGAGAAACAAATGTTTAAAATATAATTGAATTTCCATCCAAGAAAAATAAAATTTGTACTAAAACAGATGAATTTTTAATAAAAAAAGGACACATTTTTTTAAAAGTTGAAGTTCCATGCAGAAAAGTTTTCAGTTTATTTTTTTTACACCAAAATTAGATTTTAAACAAAAAGTAAATTTTCTACAAAGTAGTTGAATTTTCAAAAAAAAAAAAAAAAAACAGTAAAATTTTCAACAAAAGTATGACTTTTTAACGAAATAGTTTTATTTTCAACCAAACAATTGAAGTTTTGTTCAAGAAAGATGAAATTTCTCTTGAAACAGATGAATTTTTATGAAGGAAAAAATTTGAAAAATTACAAAGAAATAGTTGAATTTTAATCCGGAGAAGACTTGAGTTCTATTTTCAACGCCAAAATATTAAATTAAACCGAAAAGTGAATTTTGGTGAATTTTGAAATCAGAGAAACAAATGTTTAAAATGTATTTGAATTTTCATCCAAGAAAGATTGTTATATTTAAATTAAGTATTTGTACTAAAACAGATGAATTTTTAATAAAAAAAGGACACATTTTTTTTAAAGTTGAAGTTCCATGCAGAAAAGCTTTCAGTTTATTTTTGTACACCAAAATCTGAATTTCAAACAAAAGTTCTATTTTCAAAGCCAAAATATTAAATTTAACCGAAAAGTAAATTTTGGTGAATTTTGAAATCAGAGAAACAAATGTTTAAAAAAATAGTTGAATTTTCATCCAAGAAAGATAAAATTTGTACTAAAACAGAAGAATTTTTAATAAAAAAAGGACATATTTTTTTTTAAGTTGAAGTTCCATGCAGAAAAGCTTCCAGTTTACTTTTTCACACCAAAATATGAATTTTAAAGAAAATGTAAATTTTCTACAAAATAGTTGAATTAAAAAAAAAAAAACAGTAAAATTTTCAACCGAAAGTATGAATTTTTAACGAAATAGTTTTATTTTCAACCAAACAATTGCAGTTTTGTTCAAGAAAAATGAAATTTCTCTTGAAACAGATGAATTTCTATAAAGGAAAAAATTTGAAAAATTGCAAAAAAATAGTTGAATTTTCATCCGAAAAAGACTTGAGTTCTATTTTCAACGCCAAAATATTAAATCTAACCAAAAAGTAAATTTTTATAAACTTTGAAATCAGAGAAACAAATTTTCAAAAAAGAGTTGACTTTTCAACCGAACAGTTACATTTTTATTCAAGAAATATGAAATCTTTCTTTTACAACAGATGATATAAAAAAAACTAAAAAAACTAGTTAAATTTTCGTTCGAAGAAGATTCCAGTTCACTTTCCAACACTAAAACAGGTGAATTATAAAAATTTCAACAACAAAAAATTTCAAAAAAAGAGTTGAATTTTCATCCAAAAGGATTTCAATAGACTTTTCTACAGCAAAATAAAAATTTGGAACAAAAAGTAAATTTTCTAGGAAATTGTGGAATTTTCAACGAATCAGTTGCATTTGTATGCAGGAAAGATGCAATATTTCTACTAAAAAAAGATGAACTTTTAAATCAAAAAGACAAATTTCCAGAAAAAATATTTTTCGTCCAAAAAATATTTCAGTTGACTTATCCGCAAGAAAATATGAATTTGAAAATAAGGTTAATATTATATGAAAAGAGTTGAATTTTTAACCCAAAAATGTGCATTTTCAACAAAACAGTTGAATTTGCAAAAAAATGATGTCTTTAAGAAAATTGAACAATTTGCAACCAAATAATAAAATTTCTAACTAAAAAGATAATCTTCAGAAAAATGTTTTTGCGAATTTGCAAAAATTAAGTTCATGAGTGTAGGACCCCCTCCCTCCTACCGTTACAAAATTGTAAAAAAATATGATACAAACATTTTTCCATATCTCATCCTCCAGAAAAAAAAAAGAAATAGAAATTTCAACAAAATTCCATAAAAAGCGTAATTTTGAGGAGGTCATAATTTCGATGTGAATAGAGCATAGGAAATAAGTTATTTCCCCAAAACTATATATATATTTTTTCATTCAAATTATTCGCTTAAAATCGACTTCTCAGGACCATAACTTCAAAAATTTTGAAGATGGGACATTTTATGTTTGTTCATTTTTCAGAAAATTGCAAGCACATTAATTCTTGTTATGGTGTTTGGGACATAGGAGGAACTGGAATAAGGCAATTTTCAAAAAATTAATTTTTCCCCTTTTTTCATCATTTTTCAAAAATACTGAAGGGTTTCAGCTCTCATAAGATGTTCAGCACCTGTAGCCTTTCTTTGGATGCCAATCTGAATGGTTTGAGCCAATGAAATTCCACGTTTACATTATTTTCATTAAAATATGTTGATCAACCTCTTCAAAAAAATCAAAAAAGAGTTTTCTCAAAAAGGGCCGAAGCGATTTTTTTCTTTCTGGGCTCAAAATGATCGTGGGGCATCCAAGAAGGATATTAAGAAAAAACTGGCATATGCAATAGGGTGGTCCAAAGATGCACTAGACTTTTTTTTTTTTAATTTTCATAAAGACACCCCAGAAATTTGTTCGAATCTACACAAGAATAAATCCATTATTTTGTTTAAAAAAAAAAATGATATTTAGAGGTGCCGCAAGCCCCATGAAGTTTAACACGTATTTCCCATAAGAAAAAAAGAAGATTATATAAATCTTATTCAGAATCCTCAATATTATCTCAATCGAGTTGCAACTCAAAATTGTTCTTCACAATTAGCCATAGAATACGAATGAAATATCACTTTTCAAATATCAACACCATAAGTCTGTTTTATGGGGTCCCAAAGAAACCCCATAAGTGAAACAATGGGTTTTGTGAGTTCTTCGGGCTAATTAGGACTTTTTGTGGTTTTTCCGAAGAACATTGTTTCTGGCACATAAAAGACCACTTCATACTGGTAACCAGATGTTCACATAAATTGTTTAAACAATTTATCATTGTTTTTAACAATTTTCTCATAGACTGGAGTTAGAAAGACGCGGTTTTCTCACAAATTTCCCACTTTTTGTCCAATGTTCAATCAAGGGAAAGTGATAGTTCATCAGTGTTAAAAATAGTGATTGTTTAAATAACTTATTATTAATGATAATAATATTCTCCTAGAAAAATACTAAAAAATTGCAGTTAAAAAAAATCACTTCTAGTCAAATTTTCAATCAAGATAAGTTAAATAATTAACTAGAGTCAAGAAAATTAATTTTTTCAACAATTTGTTATTATTATTATTACTATTATATTCGAATAATGCTAGAAAGATGCATTTATTTCTGAAACGTCTAGCTTTTTGTCCAATTTTTAATTGGAGTCAAGTAATAATCAATTCAAGTTAACAAAATAACTGTTTAAACAATTCATTATCATTGTTAATAACATTTCCTTCGCCTAATTGGTAGAATGTTGCGGTTTTTTCTGAGATTTTCAACTGTTTGTCTATTTTACATTAGGCGTGACTTAATAATTAATTAGATTTAGCAAAAATAATTGTTCAAACAAATTATTATTGTTTATGACTATCTTCATCTATATCAGTGGCTGATAGTTGCGGTTTTTCGGCAATTTTTAACTTTATGTCCTTTTTTCACTTAGTGAGTCAGTAATTAACTAAAGTTGACAAAAAAGTTCTTTAAACAATTTAATATTGTTTATAACTATCTTTTCTGAAATAAGTGCTAGAAAGTGGCGGTTTCTTCTAAAATCTTTTACTTTGCATCGCATTTTTATTTTTTGAATGGTATTGTTGTTTTAAGTGAATTATTCTTGCTCTTTTCCCAATACTTAAAAAAATAATTCAAAAATATGAGCATATTGTACTTAATAAAGAGCACAATTTTCGTGTTAAATTTTTTTTGTAAAATTTCAACTCTGTGGAAAATAACATATGAACTAGAAAATCCCCAGATTTGATGAATCAAATTTTTTCCTGAACATTATTCATTGACTAAAAATGCAATAGTCAAATATTGTTATTTGAAAAATAAGATCTACAGTGTAAAGTTTCTAAAATTATTGTTCAGATTTAAAATGACAATAATTGATCAAAATTTCATCTACAAATAAGTATTCTTGAATTATCTTTATTTTAGATTCGAACAATAATTTTGGAAACTTTGAACATTGAAAATGATTTTTTTTTTTTGTAAAAATATTCGATTATTGTATTTTCAATAAATAAATAATATTCATGAAAAAATGTTTTAATTTTTTAGATTCAAGAATTTTATAATTCGGAATTCTCCAGTTGGGATATTTTATAATTCAGCAATTTTCCGTCCAGAATTTCGGTAATTTTCCAACTCGGTAATATTACAAACTGTTCGGGAATTTTATAATTCTGGAATTTTATTATTCGGAAATTTTATTATGCTGGAATGTTTTTTTTCAGAAATTCACCAATTTAGGAATTTTAAATTAGAATAAGAAGATCTTTCTCCAGAAAAAAATTAATTGAAATAATTTTTAATTCCTATCTCCAACTAGTCTTAAATGGGAAGGAACATGACCGGCAATCGGAAGTTCTGAGGTTCGATTCCCAGCGGAGCGAAAGTAGAGGGTCTTTTTTCATAAAAAAATGAATCAATTAAATTAATAGTTTTAAGTGAAGATTCCCAAATGCAAAAATTTTCGATTGCAATTCTTGGAACTGAGCAAAGTAATTAAAAACTAAATAAACCGACTGCTCGCTTATTTTTTTTTTGCGAAAAGAAGATTTGTTTCTACATCGGTTCAATTCGTACTCTATTTAGACTTAAATACCTTGGGGATTAATTTATGCCTCTTCCGTGGCAATTATGTACGTGACAGGCATGCCTCTTGGGTGTTATCTGCTCATTATAACTCTCAACCACTTAATTAGCACCGAAGAAGCCGCTATTGGTCTTACCTTGATTACGCGATCAGATAAAACCTTAAACGTATACCAGATTTTCCTATTTAAAAAAAAAGTCGTTCCAATACGAGCCGTTTTAGACCAATGTGGAAACATGGTGGCGTAGGCCAGGGGAAAAAACCGGGTAGGGAAAAATCAGGAAATATTATTGGTCAGGGAAAGTCGAAGAAAGTCATAAGTCATGAGTCATAAGTCATAAACTAAAGTTCACATGCCATAAGACTTAAGACATAAGAAAAAATACATAAGACATAAGACATA
>CAKNXH010002043.1:0-48171 GCA_932178445.1 Andricus quercusramuli | reverse complement strand
TTTTTTTTTGAAAATTCAACTTTTTGGTTCATAATCCAAACTGTTTTTATTGAGATTAATAATAATATAATTTGAAATATAATATAATGAAATATAATAATGATATAATTTGAAAATTCATCCCTTCGGTTGAAAATTCGTTTCCTATTGATGGAAAAGTAATTTTTTAAACTGAAAATTGAGCAATATATTCCAGCTGAAGATTCATCGTTTTAGTTGGATCTCTTTGGTTGAAAGTTTAACTATTTTTCAAAAAAACAATCTCTTTTCATTGAAAATTGAACTATAAGGGTAATAAAAATTAAACTACTTCGTTAAAAATTTATTATTTTGATTGAAGGTTGATTTTTGCGACTAAAAATTCACTATATTGTCAAAAATTAGTTTTTTTTCTTTGGTTTGAAATTAATTTTGTCAAACGGAATATGTAATTTTTCAGTTTTTTGTTGAAAACTGATATTTTCTAGTAAAAAACTAATCTTTTTGGCTAAACATTTTCTTTTCTTTAGTTGAAAATTTACTTTTTTATTAAAAATTCATATTTTTGGGATGAAAATTCAACTATTTTACAAAAAATTCGCTTTTGGCTTGAAAGTTCAACAATTTTGATTTTCTTTTTTTTTTCTTGGCTGAAAAATTATTATTTGTTGAAAAGTAGTTTTTTCTAATTGGAAATTTTTGAAATTTTGCCCTTTTTCTCATTTCTGCACTTAACTGCAAATCCAAACATTTCAGGTTGAAAGTTGTAGAAAATTAATCTTTTTGGGTTGAAAATTCATATCTTTTGGTAGAAATTTGATCTTTTTTGGTAGAAAATTAATTTTTTGTGAAAAATTAATATTTTTAGATTGATCGGCCCATTTTTTGTAAAAAATTCTTCTTTTTGGCTGGAAAATTCAACTGTTTGGATGACATTTTGTTTTCTCAATTTTTGTTGACAATTCAACTGTTTTATTGAAAATTGTTTTTGTTTTTTCACAAATTCATTTTTGATTTATCAATAATTTTTGTTTTCTTGTAGAAATATGAACTACTACATTTCTTATTTAGAATTTTATATTTTTTAGCTGAAAATTCAACTACTTGACTAAAACTTTTACTATTTCGTTGAAAATTAATTTTTTTTGGTTAAAGATTCACAATTTTAATTGCAAATTCATATATTTATTCGAAAATTAAATTTTTCGTGGAAAATAAATTTTCTTGGCTTGAAAATTCTTCTGTTTTGTAGAAAAATATGTTTTGGTAGAAAATTAGAATACTTGGTTAAAAATTTGTCTTTTCAGTTTGAAATTTTATATTTTTTGGTTGTAAATTAATTTTTTTTTAAGCATTTATACTTTCAAGTTCAAGGTTTCAACTGGGTTGATAATTTTCCTTGACGGAAAAACCAATCTAAAAATTAAAATATTTAACAAAATTTTAATGAATAAATTTTATCAATTACATTTTTATATTATTATTTTATGCTTTCAATTTGAATTTTAATGAATAAACTCAAGAAATGTAATGAATATGATATAATGAATATAATAGAAAAATTTATTCTGTTGTTGTTGAAGATTTATCATTTTAGTTGAAAATTCGTCTTCTTGATTGAAAATTGACTGTTTTGTTGATTTTTTTTCTTTTCGGTTGAAAATTCAACTTTTCTGTAGAAAGTTCGTCTCCTTGGATTGAAATTTCAAAAATTTGGTTTAAATTTTGTTTCTTCCATAGCTAAAAAAACCTTGTTTTGTTGACTATTTTGTTGAAAATTCACCTTTTTGTTGGAAATTAAACTTTTGGGCTTGAAAGTTCAACTGTCTTTTGAAAAATTCGTCTTTTTTACTTGAAACTTCAACTATTTGGTAAAAAATAATTTTCCTATCAAATATTCTTCAATTTTAAATTATTCATTTTTGAAACTCTTCATCTAAAAATCGCACAATTTTATGTTATCACATTGAGAATTTTTAGGCCTTCAATTTTAGAATTTTTTTTGTTTTAATTTCGACAGCTCCACTGCAAAGAGCTTCGATTCAAAATTCTAAAAAAAAGTATCTAAAAACACCCAAAAAGTGACCAAAAACGTAAAACCAACACTGCTCTGACCCAGGTTGCTGATCAATCTGTCTAGCAATCACCACAGGCGAAGAGCTTCACAGAGTCACCATATCAAACTTGCCACTCGGGCCCATTAGTTTCCTAAAAAAATGTTTTTTTTTTTAAATCAACTATTTTGTTGAAAATTCACCTGTTTGTTCTATTCGGCTTGAAATTTCAACTTTCTTCTGGAAAATTCTTTTTTATTTGAACATTCCACTATATGGTAGATAATCCAACTGTTTTTGGTTAAAGATTACCTTCTTTTGTTTGTAAATTCGACTGTTGGCTACGTTACGGAAGTTTGGGTAATTCACCCTTTTCCAGCTCGCTCAGGCTAAACGTTATGAAAATTCCGTACTACTAGCGCCAGAGCTATAAAATAAAAATATATATAATATAAATATAAATATAAATATAATATAATAAAAAAATATATGGAAATACGCAAAAAGCGACCAAAAACCTACAACCAACACTGCTCTGACCCAGGTTGCTGATCAATCTAGCAATCACCCCAGGCGAAGAGCTTCACAGAGTCACCATTTGAAGCTCTCCACACGGGCCCATTAGTTTCCTAGGTCTTTCTTTCCAAGCGTCAATATAATTTCCTGAAATTTATTCTTGTAGAATATTTTATCTTCTTAAAGATTTTTTTTTCTGAAGAAAAGGAAGCTTTTTCTATTGTGTTGCTAGTTTGTTACCGTAACACGATCTCGTCTCGCGAGAAGAAGATCAATTCGAACCTAATGGAATGCCCTATATAGGACATAATGTCCTGACTGGACTACTGATTCGAGAAAGGTGTAGGACAGTAGGGTGTGGCTGGCTACTCATGATAGCGTTTTTCTACAGGTGGTCATTGGGTCCAATGACCGAGTTTGCGATCGATTACATCACCGATGCCGACATCACGTTTGCGACTTGTTCACATGTAGCCGATCCTGATTTCCATAATAAAATTCATGATGTTCTCTATAATTTACATACCATCTATCTAAAGTCACATAACCGTTCAATTTCCTGACTAGATATTTAAAATAGGAAAGCATATAGCCAAAAGAAAATAGAACGGGATTTTAAATTTTCAAATTAAGGGACATCCACTTTAGGGTGGTCCAAATTTATACCTGTAAAAATTCGACTCTAGATTTTGGTGATAACCCCCCCCCATTTTGTTTCTTTTATTTATTTATTATTCATTTTATTATTTATTTTATTACTTATTTTATTATTTATTTATTATTTAGCCGATTATTTATTTTATTTACCAGAAAAAGAAATTCCGTAATTTTTTTTGTCAACCCGTGCCCCCGGGCTTTTGAAATTAACATGGGGTTTTAAATGAGAAAAGCTCGATTTTCAAAAAAATGGGAAAAAGAAGTACTTGTTATAAACTTTTTGTGAATTATAGTCGCCTCTTAAGAAGTATTCAGTGAATATTTCTCACAAAATAACTTTTAATTTCGATACACCAAATCATCTTTTATTGTGCCCGGAAAATGCCCTGAAAAATAGCAGTTTTCTATAAAATTCATGCTAAAGACGGTATTTTGAAAAAAAATTTTGACATCAATTATTTTTAATAGATAAGTGAAGAGTTTTGAAGTATATGTCAAATCATTTTAATTGTTTAAACAATTATTTTTCGTTTAAACAATTTTCTTCCCCTGTAAATCGTGATAATTTATTATCTTTCTTGATAAATTATACAATCTTGATGAATGTTAAGAGTAAAAGTTCTTGTTCAACATATTTGATAATTATTTAAACAATTTTCATTTGTAAACCATTTTTTCTTCCAAAAATCATAACATCTTATTTTTAAGGGATATTTAGGGACTATTTGAAAATTTTTTACTTGTCTAAATAATTTTTTCCTCTGTGAAGTGAGAGAAGTTATTATTTTCTGGAATTAATGACACAATAACGGATGTTGAGAGTATTATTATTCAGCAATTTTTTAAACAATTTTGATTTGTTTAAACGATTTTCAACTGTTTGAACATTTTTAATTTGTTTAAACAATGTTTTCCCTGTAAATCGTGAAACTTTATTCTTTTCTGCAATTAATGTCAAAATTAACGAATGTTAACAATAATATTTTTTGCTCAAGATATTCTACAGTTATTTAAATATATATAGTTTTTTTTTCTTCAAATCAACCCCGTAGATAATTAGAATCTGCGAACTGAAAATAATTTCCATGTAGATATTTCCTAAACTATATGAGTGAAACAAAACAGAGAAGTAATTTCATGAATTATAAATCTCGAAGAAAAAAATGTTTGAACAAATAAAAATTGTTTAAACAAATTGAAATTATTTTAAAAATTTCTAAATTTCCTCTAGAAAGAGAATATTACTCTCAAATTCCCTTCAGTGTGTCATTAATTCCAGATAATAATAATTTTTCAAGCTTTACAAGGGGAAAAATGTTTTAAAAAATCAAGATTGTTTAAATAATTACCAAACATTCTTCACAAATATATAGCTTTCAACATTTCCTAATTTTGTCATTATTTATAGGAAATAATAACTTTTTACGATTTGAGGGGAAAAAAATTGTTTAAACAAATTAAAATTGTTTAAATAATTACCCAAGAAATTTAGCAGGAACGACTGCACTTGACATTCATCAACTTTCTGCGATTTATTCCGAAAGAAAATAACTTTTCACGATTTGCAGGGAGAAAAAAATTATTTAAACAAATAATAATAATTTGAATAATTTTAAATTATTCTAAATATTCGTCGAAACTCGTCACATATGGATTAAAAATAATTCAGGTTGACTATTTTTTTTTAAATATCGTCTTTAGCATGAATTTGATAGAAAACTGCTATTTTGCATTTTTTGGGGCGTTTTCCGGGCACAATTAAAGAGTTTGGGGTGTCTCAAAATTAAAAGATATAGGGTGAAAATTATTTCTTAAATACTGCTGAAGAGGTGAATATACTTTAATTTAAAAAAAAATTATAACAAGTACTTCTTTTTTCAATTTTTTTGATAATTGAGCTTTTCCCATTCAAACCCCCATGTTAATTTCAATTTTTTCATTTTTTTTTTAATTTTGAATTTTCTACCAGGAAAGATGATTTTCCTACCATAAAAGATAAATTTTTTATCCGAAAAGACGAATTTTCAACAAAATAATTAAAAATTCAACAAAATAGTTAAATTTTGTTACCTAATAGCTGAATTTAGGACACAGAAAAATGAATTTTCATACGGGAAGGTAAATTTTCTACCAAAAGATGAATTTTTGACAAAAAACATAAATTTTCAACCAAATAGTTGAGTTTTTAAGCTAGAAAGACAAATTTTCAACAAAATAAATAAAATTTCAACAAAATATTTCAATTTTTTACCAGACAGCTGCATTTTTGGCGTGCAAAGATAAATTTTCAAACAAGAAGATTTATTGTCCACCAAAGACGAATTTTCAACAAAATATATAAATTTTGAACCAGAAAAGGTGAATTTTGAACTGAAAATGAAGTAGTTCCATTTTCAGTGAAGGAAATTAATTCTTAGCTCAAAAAAGAACATCAAATTTTCAGCCAAATACTTCAATTTTCAACCAATAAAATTAATTTTCAAGAAGAATTCAACATTCCACCAAAGAGTTGAATTTTCAACCAAATATTTTTTTTATACTTGAAGATAAATGTTCTAGAAAAAAAGATAAATTATCAAGACAATAAATATGAATTTTGAATCAAGTACTTAAATTTTAAATTAAAAAAATTAAGTTTTGAGAAAGAAGTGGTTCAATTGAATTTTTCACCAAATAGCTGAATTTTCAACCTTCAAAGATGAATTTTCTACCAAAAGACGGATTTTTAATTGAAAAATACAATTTTTCAACCCGAAATTGGACTAGTTAAATTTTCAACCGAAAAAAGAATCATTAAAATTATTAATTATAAATTTGAAAGTAGACAAATTCAACGGGGAAAAAAAGATTTTTAAATAAAATAGTTACATCCTAAAACAAATAGATGAATTTTATACAAATAAATTTAATTCTGTACCATAAGAGACGAGTTTTCAACAAAATACATAAATTTTCAACCAAACAGTTGAATCGTCAAGCGAATAAATAAATTTTCGACAAACAAGATTAATTAATTAAACCAAACAAGAATAATTTTCTACCGAAAGACAATTTTTAACAAATTACATTAAGTTTTAACTTAAAAATTTAGGTTTTCAAACAAAAATAGTAGAGTTGTATATGCAGTCGCAAAGTAAAAATTACGAATTTTCAAGAAAATAGTTAAATCCTCAACCAAATAGAAATTTTTTTTACAAAATACATGAATTTTTACTAAATTAGTGGATTTTTCAACTGAAAATATTAGTATTTGATCAAAAAAGAAATTTTAAATTTGCAGTTAAAACTATGAGTTTTTAACAAAAAAAAATGAGTTATGAAACAGATAATTTCAACAAGAAAAAATATGAATTAAAAAAAAAGATGAATCCTCAACCAGATAATAAATTTTCAAGAAACAAGATTCAGTGTCTAACAAAATAGACGATTTTTTCAATCAAAATAGTTGAGTTTTTAAGCTAAAAAGTCGATTGTTTCAGAAAATAGTTGAATTTTAAAGCGAAAAAAATTTTTCTGAACAAGATAGTAAATTATCTAGTAAAAGAAAGTTAATTTTTATTCAAGAAAGACGAATTTTCAACAAAACTGTTGAATTATCAAATAAGAAAGATAAATTCACATCCAAAAATGGAATAGTTGAATTTCAGGTTTGGAAAACCAATTTTTAACAAAAAAAGGAAACTTGTTATTAAACATTTGAATTCAACTAAAAATAGTAGAATAAAAGTCGAATTTTTAACCAAACGACATGAATTCTGGACCAAAAATATAATGGTAGGCTTTTCAAACAAGACAATTAACATTTAAGCAATAATAGTTGTATTTTCTCATTGTGTTTTATTAATTCCTATATTCTTAGTTTTTTTTATTATTTGATTATTTATCATATTCATTTTCATATATATATAATTTCTTATATCTTTGCACGATATCAATGTTCTCAAGTGCAAAAAGATGTCTAAAGAATTCAAGTAAAAATATTCTCATACTAGTATCAAATAGTTTTAACTCATAATTCCATTGACAGTTATATAAAATTCAATTTAAATCCCTATTTAAAAATAAGAGGTCACAAGGTGGAGGGGAGATTCATAAATCACTGAAAATAGCTTCACGTCATATGTGGACGCCCCCTTATGTCCCGAAATCCTTCATTGATGAAAATAAAAAAAAAATGAATTAGAAATGTTATTATTTTCCCTGTGGGACTTTTTCTCTACTTGGAAAGAGAAAAAAAATCGAGTTGTCTTTAATTTCTAGCTGAAATGGTTTTCCAGTAAATGATTCTTATCTTTCCCCTCTTGGGTATCTCTGAGAGTAATAAATGACTTTTCCAGCTTCCTCTCACTCTTTCTCTTTCACTGGAACACATATCTTCTTTTTACTCTCTATCGGACCCAAGAACCTTGCGTCAGGATACAACCCGCTGTGGTTGAGTAATTCGAGTCCAGCCAATGTCTGTCTTCCTATCGTCTGTCGAAACCTAGTAACTGGGAATCTAATAACGAAGATCTCGGGCAGTCTTAAGAAATGAGAGATGAGGTTAATTATCGTTAATGTATAAATGTATGTATGGATCTATAGATAAATGGGTTATTCTCTACAGACAGGGCACTTTCGTTTCCAAGGGATAATTTATCAGAACTGTTGTTGGAATTTTTCAGCTACAAAGATGAATTTTCAACAAATGAATTTCATTTTCTAAAAACAAAAGAGATCGAAAGGTGGCTGAAGGTGATGAGGATGAGAAGGAGGTGGAAGATGAGAAGGATGAGAAGGACAACTATGAGCAGGAGGTGGAGGATGAGATGGAGGAGGAGGATGAGACGAAGGAGGTAGAGGAGAAGGAGAACCAAAGAGAGAGAGAGAGAGAGAGAGAGAGAGAGAGAGTGAGAGACAGAGAGAAATGAATTTTCAACAAAATAGTTGAATTCTCAAACAAGTAATTCTCTACAGACAGGGCACTTCAATTTCCAAAGGATAACTTATAACAACTATTCTTGAATTATCTACCTACAAAGATGAATTTTGAATCAAATTATTTAATTTTCTAAAAAAAATAGAGAACCAAAGGACAATATGGAGAAGGATGAGAAGGACAAGAAGGATGTGGAGGAGGTTGAGGATGAGAAGGAGGAGGATGAAAAGGAATAGCAGGAGGAGGAGAAAGAGGAGCAGGATGAGGAGGAGAAGGAGGAGAAGGTGGAGGAGGATTAGGAGAACCAGAGTGCTTCATTTACAATGGAAGAGTTGATCTTTTAAACAAAAAGGATGAATTTCCAATAAAATTGTTGCATTTTAAAATAAATAGTTGAATTTTTGCACAAATAATTCTATACAGTCAGGGCACTTTCGTTTCCAAGGGATAATTAATCAGAACTGTTGTTGGAATTTTTTAGCTACAAAGATGAATTTTCAACAAATGAATTTCATTTTCTAAAAACAAAAGAGATCGAAAGGTGGCTGAAGATGATGAGGATGAGAAGGAGGTGGAAGGTGAGAAGAATGAGAAGGACAAGTATGAGCAGGAGGTGGAGGATGAGAGGGAGGAGGAGGATGAGACGAAGGAGGTAGAGGAGAAGAAGAACCAAGAAGAGAGAGAGAGAGAAAAATCAATTTTCAAAAAAATAGTTGAATTCTTAAGCAAGTAATTCTCTACAGACAGGGCACTCCAATTTCCAAGGGATAACTCATAAAAACTATTGTTGAATTTTCTACCTACTAACATGAATTTTCAATCAATTATTTAATTTTCTAAAAACAAAAGAATACCAAAGAACAGTGAGGAGAAGGATGAGTAGGACGAGAAGGATGAGGAGGAGGATGAGGAAGAGGTTGGGGATGAAGAGGAGGAGGATGAGATTGACAAGGAGGCGGAGGAGAAGGATAAACAGAAGGAGGATGAGGATGAGAAGGAGGTGAAGGTGGAGGAGGATTAGGAGAACCCGAGTGTTTCATTTACAATGGAAGAGTTCATCTTTTAAACAAAAGGGATGAATTTCCAATAAAATGGTTGCATTTTGGAATAAATAGTTAATTTTTCAAACAAATAATTCTCTACAGTCAGGGCACTTCATTTTCCAAGGGATAAGTTATCAGAACTGTTGTTGGAATTTTTTAGCTACAAAGATGAATTTTCAACAAATGAATGTCATTTTATAAAAACAAAAGAGATCGAAAGGTGGCTGAAGATGATGAGGATGAGAAGGAGCTGGAAGATGAGAAGGATGAGAAGGACAAATATGAGCAAGAGTTGTAGGATGAGAGGGAGAGGGAGGATGAGACGAAGGAGGTAGAGGAGAAGGAGAACCAAAGAGAGAGAGAGAGAAAGAAATTTTAAACAAAATAGTTGAATTCTTGAACAAGTAATTCTCTACAGACAGGGCACTCCAATTTGTAAGCGATAAGTAATCAGAACTGTTGTTGAATTTTTTAGCTACAAAGGTGAATTTTTAACAAATGAATTTCATTTTCTAAAAACAACAGAGATCCAAAGGAGAGTGAAGATGATGAGAATGAGGAGGAGGTGGAAGATGAGAAGGATGAGAAGAATGAGGAGGAAATGGAGGATGAGAAGGAGGAGGAGGACGAGACGGAGGAGGTAGAGAAGGACAACTAAAGAGGGAGAGAGATAGAGAGAGAGAGAGAGGGATGAAATTCCAACAAAATAATTTAATTCTTAAACAAGTAATTCTTCACAGACAGGTAACTTCAATTCCCAAGGGATAAATCATAAGAACTACTATTGAATTCTCTACCTACAAAGATTAATTTTTATTCAAATAATTCAATTTTCTGAAAACAAGAGAGAACCAAAGGACAATGAGGAGGAGGTTGAGAAGGACAAGGAGGATGAGGGTGAGGTGGGGGATGAGTTAGACAAGGAATAGGAGGAGGAGGATGAGGAGTAGAATGAGGATGAGAAGGAGAAGGAAAAAGAGAACTAGAGAGATTAATTTACAGTGAAAGAGTTGATCTTTTAAGCAAAAGGGATAACTGTCAAACAAAATAGTGGCATTTCCAAATGAATAGTTGAATTTAAAAACAAGCAATTCTCTGAAGACAGGGCACTTCAATTTCCAAGGTGTGAACCATAAGAACTATTGTTGAATTTTCTACCTACAAAGATGAATTTTCAATCAAATAATTTAATTTTCTGAAAACAAAAGAGAAACAAGAGACAATGAGGAGGAGGATGGGAAGGAGTATGAGGAGGAGGGTGAGGAGGAGGCGAGGGATGAGAAGGAGGAGGATGAGAAGGGCAGGAGGAGGATGAGCAGGAGTAGAATGAGGATGAAAAGGAGGAGGAGGTGAAGGAGGAGAAGAAGAAACAGAGAGTTTCATTTACAATGAAAGAGTTGCTCTTTTAAGCAAAAGGGCGGCATTTTTAAATAAATAGTTGAATTTTTAAACGAATAGTTGAATTTTCCGCAAACAAAGATTATTATTGAAATTAAATTTACAATCGAAAAGGAATAATTTTAAACGAAAAACAAAATAATCTTTGATTCAATCAAAAAAAGATTGTGATTTCAAATAAAAAACAGTTGACTTCAACAAAAAAAAAAAAGATTTACAAACTTTTTTTCTTAAGACAGTTCAATTTTTAAATATTTAGTCCTTCTACTAGTGGAATGAATTTTTGAAAAAGTAGTTTTCTACCAAAAGATACAAATTTAACTAAATAGTTGAATTTCCAACATAAAAGATTCAATTTTCCCCCTAAAATAGAATATTTGAATTTTCACTTGAAAAAATTAATGGAATAAATATATTTAAAGAATAGTTGAATCTTTAACCAGTAAAATTAATTTTGAACAAAGGAGTTCCAATTTCAACTAAGTGGTAGAATGCTAAGCATGTGAAAATAATAATAAATTAAATATTTGGTTAAAAAGTCATTTTTTAAATTGAGAATTCTACTATTAGGTTGAAAGCTGTACTTTTTTTAAAAATTGATTTTTTTTTGTCAAGAATTCGTCTCTTTGGTTGAGAATTTTATTAAAAATTAACATTTTTGTTGGAAATTTATATTATTGGGTTATAAATTTAAATGTTTTGTTTCAAATTAGTCCATTTTATGTAACTCAACAGCTTTCGGTTTAGGAATGGAATCGTTTTTGTTTGAACATTCATCTCTTTGTTAGAAAATTCGTTTTTTTTTCTGGTTAAAAATACAAAATTTCAATTAAATTATTTTGGTAAAAATTTGACCTTTTGACAGAAAGTTAATCTTTTTGGTGAAAAATACATGTATTGCTAGAAAATTCAACTTTTTTTTTTAAATTTGTTCTTTTGGTAAGAAGTTAATATTCTTGGTGAAAAATGAATGTTTTGATAGAAAATTTGTTTTTTTTTTTTTTATAAAAATTTCATCTTTTTTTGTAGAAAATTAATTTTGTTGTAAGGTTTAACCTTGTGGCTTTAACCTTCAATTAATTGGGCGAAAGTTCAACTTCATTGTGAATATTTTGTTTTTTGGTTGAAGATTCCTCTTTTTGGTCGAAAATTCAACTATTTCATTTGAAATTAACATTTTTATCGAAAATAATTATTTTCGGGTTGAAAATTTCCCTGTTTTATTGAAAATTTTCTCGTTTTTGGTTTATTTCAACTATTTTTGATTTAAAATTGAAATCTTTTTTGGTTGAAAGTTATTCTTTATTGGAAAAAATTCCTTTTTTTGGAGGGTTGAAAATTCATCTCTTTTGGTAGAAATATCAACTTTTTTGGTAGACAATAAAATTTGTTATGTTTAAAACTCATATCCTCAGGTTGATCAACTGCTTTGTAGAAAAATCGCCTTTCTGGCTTGGAAATTCAATGATTTAATTGATCTTTATTCTTTTTCGATTAAAAAATCTTTCTTTGTTAGAAATTCAATTCTTTTCTTTAAATTTTTTCTCTTGGTTGAATATTCATCTCTGTGGTTGAAAATTGAACCATTTTATTTAAAATTAAAATTTTTGTCAAAAGTTCAGATTTGTGGGTTGAAAATTCAACTGTTCTGTTGGGATTTTTGACTTTCCAGGTTTGATTTAACTGCTTTTTTTTTGGCTCAAAAATTCACCCCTTTTGTGGAAAATTAATATTTTGAGGATGATCAACTGTTTTGAAGAAAATTCATATTTTTTACTTGAAAATTCAAGAATTTGGTTAATTTTGACTTCTTTCTTGACTGAAAAATCTTTCTTGTCTGAGAATGAACATTTTTTGTTAAAAATTGTTTGTTTTTTTGTTAGAAACGTTCATCTTTGTTTAAAAATTCAACTCTTCTGTTAACAGTTTGATTATTTTGCTTAAAATTCCACCAATTCCTTGTCAATTCAACTGATTAGTTGAAAATCAATTTTTTTTTTAGAATTACTTTGTTGGAAATGTCTTCATTTTGAAAATTTGACTTCGGATTGATATGCAACTCTTTAAATAAAAATACAACATATTTCGACTTCGAATCCATTTTGTTGCAAATTCATGTTTTTTGTTGAAGGTTTGTCTTTTTGGGTAGAAAATTAATCTTTTTGATGGAAAAATCATCTTTTTGGTGGAAAATTTAACTATTGGGTTGAAAATTCACATTTTATTATTGATTCAACTATTTTGTTAAAAATTCTCTTTTTTCGGTTAAAAGTTGAAATTCCTTGTTAAAAATTAATTTTCTTTGGTTCTTTTGTTCATGAAAATTCAACTTTTCAAGTTGAAAATTCAACTTTTCAAGTTGAAAATTCAACTGCTTAAAAATTCGAACATCTTTTTCTCGCTTTTTTTTGCTTGAATCTTTTTAGCTGAAAATTCAACTACCGAATTTTCCATTAGGAAAGATTCATATTTTTTTTATAGAAAATTCAACTACTTAGTTGAAAGTTGAACCCCTTTGTTGAAAATTTGTTTTATTTTTTCCAGATTTAGGAATTCAATTAATTTTTTGGTTGTAAATTAATATTAATAACTTAAAATTTAACTGATCAATTTTTGGATTGAAATTCATCGTTTTCAGTAGAAAATTTAACTATTAAATTTTTCATTTAGAATTTACCTTTTTAATTAAAAATTAAATTACTTAGTAAAAAAGCTCAACTACTTTGTTAAACATTAATTTTATTGCTTCAAGTTTCAACTGTTGTTGAAAATTTGTATATTTTTGGTTGACAACTAATTTTTGTTCTAATTAAAATTTATCTTTTCCATTATTGCTTGAAAAATGAGTGTTTTGTTCAAAAATCAACAATTGATTGAAAAGGTATGTATTTTGTAGTCAATTCTTCTTTTTCATAGAAAATTAATCTTCTTGATTGAAAATTTAACTACTTGATCAAATTTTGGACCACTTCGGTAAAAATTCATCTTACTGGTTTAGGATTGAACAATTTTGTTGAAAATTCTTTTTTTTTGTGAAAATTAATATCCTAACTGAAAATACAAATAATCTATTTTCGGCTTGAGTCTGATCGTTTTCAGTTGAAAATTTAACTATTAATTTATTTATTGAGAATTAATCTTTTTTGTTCAAAATTCAACTTCTTGGCTCGTTTCTTCGTTCCACGTCACATGTAATATTCTAACTTTTTGATATTAGGTTTATATTTTTGAATATCTATTTTACAAAAACCAGAGAAAGACTAAACTGAACAATCAAAAAAATTTTTGAAAAAAATGTTCTTATTTCAAAAGTGCCCTGTACGTGGAGAATTACCCATATACATAAATCTCTCACTGGCCTCTTCTTCGTAAATTACTTCAGACTGCTTCCATTCTCGTCCTGCAACTCACGGATTCCTATTAATTATGGATACAGAACTTTTTTTTTCTGCAAAAATATCAGACTCATAAACTCTTTGAGGACTTTGAATCCTGGGTAATAAAATATTCATAGATATTTCAGAAGATAAAAACACCTGTTTACTGCACCAAAATATCCTTTTCGTATTTGGACAGCTCCATTGATAATAAGGGAGTGAGAGATTTATAGCCATGTTTGTATTGTAAAATTTATGGATAAAAAATTTTTATGTTTTTCCTATTTGCTGTGATGATATACGAATCTCCGGTACAAATTCCGTTATCTAATCATAATTTTACGGTACATTAGACCTATTTATCAGGAGAGATCGATTTCGTAATAAGGCAATTCTGCTAGGGGGCCATCCATAAATTACGTAAAGTAAAATATACGTAAATTACGTATACTTAAATTATGCATCACAGGGTGCACAGTCTTCCTCTTTTTTTCTTTGTTTCCCCTCTTTTTTTTTTGAAATTCCCCTTTTTCCCCTATTCTCAAAAATCTTCCCATTTTTTTTTAAATATGCGATATTTGAAATTGTACCCACTATTGAATAATAATTAAAGTAATTATAGCACTTAAATAAATTATTTATGAATAAATAAGGTATATGTTTCAAGTTCAGACCATTAAAAATAAATACTCTTCAGAAAGATTCGAACATGAAAAATTTTTAAGCAAGTTGAACACTTGGAAATTGGAGACATAAGTTATTATCCAATATAAAATGGTAATAACTTGAGCAATATTTCATTTTTTTAAATCTTTACTTGAAAATTTAACTATTTTTGAAACTTTTTTTTTCGTTGAAAATTTATTTTTTTGAACTCACAAATGAATTATTCCATTTGTGTTTGAAAATTTATCTTTTTAGACAAAAAATTGGTTGAAAATTTCACTATTTTGTTGAAAATATATTTCTTTCGTTGAAAAGCTGCGTCTTTTTGGTTGAAAATCTGTCTACTTTGTTATAAAAGTAATTATTTTCAACTGAAATTTCCAATTTTTTATTTAAAATTATTTTTTTGTATTCAAAGCTTGTATTCTTTTTTATTTTAAAAATTCCAGTATTTGGTTGAAAATTTAAGTCATTTGTTGAAAATTCGTCCTTTTTTGTAGAACAATAAACTTCTTGCTTCAAAATTCGACATTTTGAATAAAATTGTTTTTTTCTTTATTGACTAACAAATCTTTTTTGGTTGAAAACTCAGCTCTTGTTGAAAATTCATGTTTCCGGATTGAAGATTCAACCGTTTTGCAGAAAGTTTGAATTTTCTCGGGAAAATTCGATAGTTTGGTAGAGAATTCAACTAATAAGTCAAATTTTAAACTACTTTGTTAAAGATTCATTTTTTAGTTAAAAACTTTTCGATTGAAAATTCATATTTTTGTGTTGAAAAATCATTTTCATTATAGAAAATTCGCCTTTCAGACTTGAAAATTCAACAATTTGGGAGAAAATTCAGTCTTTTCAATTGAAAATTAATTTTTTAAAACGAAAATGTAACTATTCGATTTTTGGGTGAAAACAGATGTTCTCAATTCTTCCGAATATTTAAATCTATTTTTTTGCAGTTGCTTCCTCCTGAAGATTGTCTTTTCAGTTGTAAATTTTATTATTTATTTGAAAATTCAACAATTTTCTTCAAAGTTCATCCTCTTTGGTTGAAAATTCAACTGTTTTTTTTTTGTTACGAAAATGGAACTATTATCTGAAAATTTCTTATTTCAATTTAAAAAATCTGGTATTATAATAGAAATTGCATTGTTTTTGTTGAAAAAAAAGCAATTATTTGCATGCAACAATTTCATCAAGATGTCATCCTTTTTGGTCGAAAATTCAACTGTTTTGTCGAAAAATCATCTTTTTGGTTTAAAAATTCTACAATTTTCTTAAGAAATTTACTTTTTGATTAAAATTCATATTTTAGTGTTGAAAAGTTAACTCAAATTTTTCTTGTATGAAGGTTGAACTATTCTTTGAAAATATGTCTTTTTAATTTTCAGTTCTTGTATTTTAATAGACATTTCATTTTTTTCAAGAATTGCAATTTTTTGGTTACAAATTCAACAATTTTTATCAAAAAATCATCTTCTTTGTCAGAAAATTCAACTGTATTGTCGTAAGATTGTCTTGTTGGATTGGAAAATCAACTATTCTCGTAGGAAATTTACTTTTCAATTAAAATTCATATTTTGGTGTTGCAAAAATAACTGAAACCTTTTTTGGACGAAAATTACACTATTTTCTGAAAATTTTTCTTTTTAATTTAAAAATTCTTGTATTTTATTTGAAATTTCATTGTTTGAGAAAATGCGATTGGTTGGTTATAAATTCAACAATTTTATTGAAATGTCAAACTTTTTGGTTGAAAATTCAACTGCTTTATCGAAAAATCGTCTTTTTGGGTTGAGAATATCGTAGATGAGCTTTTTGGATGAACATGAAACTATTTTCTGAAAAATTTGTTTTTTTAATTAAAAAATTAATCTATTTTCGTAGAAATAGTATTTTTCTTGGAAAAAATGCAATGTTTTGGTTGAAGATTCAACATTTTTGTTAAATGTCATTCGTTTGGTCAAGAATTCAACTTTTTTTTGCAAATTTAACGTTTTTTCCGAATTTTAACTGTTTCGTTTAAAATTGAACCATTTTATTATAAATTTACTTTTTGATTAAAATATATATTTTAATGTTGAAAAGGCAAATTAAATTTTTTCTGGATAAAAATGCTACTATTATTTAAAAAATTGTCTTTTTGATTTAAAAATTCATCCATTTTAGTAGAGATTTAATGCTTCTTGGATAAAATGTTACTGTTGGGTTAGAAACAGATGTTCTAAGTTTGAGAATTCAAATATTTTGTTTGAAATTTTGGTTAAAAATTTGGTTTAAACTAATTTTCTTTGTTCAGAAATCTTTTTCTAATATATCTAAGACTTCTGAAACTGATTTTTTAAAATTTAAAATTCAACTGCATTGTTGAAATAAATTGTGGAAATTATTATTATTATTTTTTAATGAATGTGTATCTGTTTGGTTGAAAATTTAACTATTTTGTTGAAACTTGAATTTTTGCTTAAAATTAAAATTTTTTCCTTGAAAATTCAATTTTTTACAGAAATTTTTCTTTTTGACTCAAAGATTCAACAATAATACTTTTTTGTAGCGAATTAATCTTTTTAAGTTCAAATTCAATTATTTTGTTGAAAATTCAATTAGTTTGTTGAAAATTAGAGTATTTTGTTTGAAAGTCATCGTTAATACATTTTCAAATTTTTAATTTATATTTAACTATTTTTTGGTGAAATATCGACTAGTTGGTCCAAGATTAACAATTTTTGGTTGAATTCAACCAATTGAAAATTATATTTTTTTATGAAAAGTAATTTTTTAAACTGGAAATTGATCTGTGCCACACACAATATTTGATGAAAATTTATCTTGTTTAGTTAAAAATAAACTTCTTGGTTAAAAATTTGGCTTTTTGGTATAAAACCAATCTTCTAGACTGAAAATTCCTATTTTTTGTTGAAAATTAATCTTTTTTGTTTGAAGATTTAACTAATTGGTTGAAAGTTGACCATATAAAAATAATTTCTTCAAAAAAAAATCATCTCATTTTTGGGCGAAAAGTGGAACTATTTTCTCTAGAATTCGTTTTTTTTAAATAAATTTTTTATTTTTTTATTTGGGAAGTTAATTATTCCATTTATGATAAAACATGTATTTTCTATGTGTTAGATGTTAAACTATTTAGTTTTTCGCTTAAAATAAACAATTTCTGATTAATGATAAAAGTATTTTTTTGTTTAAATATCAACTATTTTGTTACAAATTCTTTTCATCGTTGTTGCAAATTGATTTTTTTCGTTGAGGAATGAATTATTCTGTTAAAAATTGGTCTATTTGGGTATAGGATTAATCTTCTTTGTTGAAAATTCATATATTTGTTAAAAAATCAACGATATAATTGAAATTTAAACTTGTTTGCTAGAATTTCATTTTTTTGGTTGATGATTCATAACGGATTTATCTTTTTTATTCAAAAATTCAACTGATACGTTGAAAAATGTTTTTTTTTTATTGGAAAATCAACTAATTGTTGGAAATTGATATATTTTGTCGCTCGAAAATTAAACTACTTTGTCAAAAAAATTGGTTTTTTATCTGAAAATCCAACTATTGCACTGAAAATTCGTCTTTTTTGTTAAAAATTAATTTTTTAAACTGTAAAATTAACTATTCAACTCGTGGTTGCCAGTTTATATTTTTTAGTTAAAAAATAGATTATTTAGTTGAAAAATAATGTATTTTGTTGAAATTTGTTTATTTTATCGAAAATTTGCTTCGTTAATAAAAAATTTATATTTTTAGCTGCAAATTTATTTATTCCATTTCTGGTGGAATATTGTTCTTTTTTTAGTCAAAAATTCGTATTTTTTATGGAAAACTGATCTTCTTGTTCAGAAATTTAACTTTATAGCTAAAAGTTAAACCCCTTTCTTGAACAATCATTTCTTTTGGTTTGAAAATAGGTTTTCTTTCGGTTTGAAAGTGATCTTTTTTAGTTGGTTTAACTATTTGTTGAAAATTCATGTATCTTTTTAAAAATTCTACGTTATTGCGAAAAAATTTTTTGTTGACCAAAAAAATTGAATCTTGCATGAATAAGAACCGTAACTGGCTAAATCTGGAGAAACACCTTTAGAAAGGGAAAAATTAATTTTCAGAGCTTTTGGTAGAAATTTTGTCTCTGTGGTTAGAAATCTAACCGTTATTAGTGGAAAGCTAATTAACCTTGTTTCAACAGTTTACTATTTCTTTTTTGGTTGAAAATTGACCTATTTTGTTGAAAATGATCTTCTTTGTTGCAAATTCAACTTTTTTTTTCTTTTTTTTAAATGGAAAATTCGCCTTTTTGACTAGAAAATTCACTGATTTCTTTTTGTTCTCTCTTGAATCAAGCATATTTTTTGGTTGAAAATTCAATTTTGGTCGTAGAAATTAATTTTTTTATTGAAAAATTCATATTTCGATTTTGAAAAGTCGACTGGAATCTTTTCTGGATGAAAATGTAACTCTTTTTTAATAATCTGTTTTCTTTTCAAATAAAAGTTCATCTGTTTTGAAAAAAATTTCTTTTTTTATATAAAAATGCAACTGTTGTGTAGAGAGATTTCAATAAATTGGTTAAAAAGTCATCCTTTTTGGTAAAAATTTGTCTGTTTGGATTGAAAATTCAATTTTTTCTGTATAAACTTATTTCTTGTTTAAAAATTCATATTTTGTTCGTGAAAAGTCAACTAAAATCTTTTTCAACAGAAAATTCAACTGTTTTTTGAAAGTTATCTTTGTGATTTATAAATTCATCCGCTTTGATAGAAATTTCTTTCTTTTTTGTGAAAACGCAACTTTTTGGTTGGAAATTCTTCTTCTTTGCTTGAGTATTCAACTATTTTGTTTGAAAGATTTGGTTGCATCACTTTATTGAAAAATCATTTTTTAAAAGAGTTTTTTAGTTGCAAATTCAGCTCTTTGGTTGAAAGTTCAACTATTCTTTTGAAAATTTGTCTTTCTAAATTGAAAATTCAACTACTTGGGTAAAAGGTAAACTACATTGTTAAAAATTAATTTTTTTGATTGAAGGTTTATGTCTTTGGTTAACAAGTTAACTGTACAGTGGAAAAATATTTTTTTTTTGTTTAAAATTAATTTTTTAACTGAAAATTGAACATTTCAATTTTTTTAAGATTGATTTTTTTAGTTGAAAATTGTCCTTTTTTTGTTAAAAAAAATAATATTCTTAATTTGAAATTTCATTTGTGTTGGGTAAAAATGCATCAGTTTCGTGGAAAAATAATTTTTTGCTGAAGTCATACTTTTTTTATGTAAATTCAATTTTTTTAGAGAAAATTCGTCATTTGACACGTAGGTTCAACAATTCAGGTAAAATTTCCTTCCTTTAGTGAAAAAATTTTATTTTCTTAAAATTTGTCTTTTTGATATAAAAAAAAATTTTATGTATAAATTCAATCTATTTTGATGAAAATTCAAGTATTTTGTTAAAAAGCCATTTTTTATAGTAGAAAAGACACCCTGCCTAATTCTACTAGTAATAACTAGTAAAACATTTTTTGCAAATTAAAAACTACGTACAGAAATAGGGCTGGGGGGGGGGGGGGTAAAAAATTTTTTTCACATAAATTTTTTTTTTTTCAAAATTGAATATGTATCTGGAATTGTTGGGCCGTGTGTGATAGAAGGAAGCAATCGCGGTCGAAGATCGACCGAACCGGTTCCCTATTCTTTCGCGTTGCGAAAACACCGCGCCGGTGCCCGATTGGAAATCAATTGGGGCCGTGGATCCGTGATAGTCGTGACTGGCAATCGCTTGGAAAAGATCGGCCAACCAATACACTCTCTTCGTACATTTCACGTAATTCTAAAGTGTGCATACAGAAACATCTGCGTACATATAAAGATATATTAAGGTCGCTATGCGAATCCGCAGATTTTATCACCGAAAAAAACCAATTTCACCAATTTCCTGAAATACGCTTCGATATTGCTTCACTTGCGATTCTGACCCAGTATTCCTGATGAAATATTTGACTTGAAAATTATATGCAATGATATGCATTTCTTTAAAGAAATATTTATCGATTGATAAATTTGTTATTCGAAAGGACAATTAAAAAAAAAGAAGATAATTTTCAAAAAAATAAGTGAATTTCAAATTTTTGTGAATCACCCTCCATAATCGTAGTAGCAGGTAAATCGGCCAATTGGGGGTGAATAATCACACATTAGTTTGTGTTTTTTCGCAACGTTTTGCCAGATTGGTTCTCTGGCCTCATCAGGCTAAAAAGAATTATTTATTAAAAATCAGATTCACATTGAAAACAAACAATTTTTTCACATCACAGCGTTATTTAATAACACTGAATTTGAAAATCGATAATTACCAATATAGTCGAAAAAATTTTTTGTTTAATGAGTCATATGCCAAATTGGCATAAGTCGTACGTTAGTTAAGGACGAAAGGAAATTTGACATCATCCCTTTACACATTGAAAATCTACGTAAGCACCAACAAAGCAACATTTTTTTCATAGTAACACTTGCAAGAATTCCTTCAATAATTTGAGCAATCATGTAAGTTCAAAACTTTTAAAATTAGAAATCCGTGACATAAATTATCATTTGGAATTTTTGAAAAAACGTCTCTTTTATATTCAAAATAGAATTTTTAATTCAAATTTAGAAAAAGTGACTTTAAAACAATTTTTCAGTTGTCAGAAACAAAATTTCACAATATTTTACACAATTGTAATCTTGAGCATATAAAGAAATTCGAAAATTTGTTACTAGTCAAGAACCGTTATAAAAATTTTAACACAGACAACTGGGTCATGAATTTGTCAGATAAGCAACTTCCGAAAGAAGTTTCCGAAACGATCTCCTTAGGACCTAACTATTGTTCTATAGATAAAATTTCAAAAAGTGATGCGATTAATATTATCAAGAATGTTGAAACTTCTCTGCAACACTTAAATGTGAACATGGATGTTGAAAACCTAATAAGAGACAATGTAAGTAAGAGTATTGTCAGTGAGTCTCATAAAACTAAACACATTTCATACGAAGATAGAGAATTTGCCAAGAAGTTAAAAAATACAAAAATATTTCTTAATAGTAATCCTGGAATTTTTTTCACCAAAGCAGATAAGGGTAACCTTACCGTTTGTTTAAATAAAATTGATTACACTAGAAAAGCTCATGAACTATTACGTGATAAAAAGACATATGAAAAAGTAAAAAGAAATCCTTTGAAATCTTTACAAGTTAATACTTCTAAGATACTAAAAAATCTAAATGATAATGATTTTTTAAAGTATAAGTATCACAATAACCAAATGACTCTTACTGACACTACACTACCAAAATTTTATGAAGTACCGAAAGTACATAAAAAAGATACTCCACTTCGTCCGATAGTTTCACTGGTTAACAGCCCGACATATTTTTTAGCAAAAGTGATCTACAATGAACTAAGAAATGCAATTAAAGTTCCATCTTCACATATTGATAACAGTCACGAATTAAAAGACAAACTTTATAAATTTACAATCGACAATGACTGCGTCCTTTTATCTTTGGATGTTAACTCTTTGTTTACCAACATTCCATGCTCTTTAGTTCTCGAAAGCCTCGATAAAAGGTATCATCGAATTGTAAATATGTGCAAAACACCGTTTGACGAAATAAGAAATTGTACTAAGTTTCTTTTTGATAATAACTATTTCACCTTTGACCACACTGTATATCAACAAATTGAAGGGACACCGATGGGCTCCCCGATTTCGCCGTTATCTGCAGACATAGTTATGGATGACCTGGAAACTAATTGTTTAAAAAAAATTTGAAGTGGTTCACAGTTGTATTCCTCTTTTTTATTATCGCTATGTCGATGACATCATGCCATATATAAAAAAAGACCATATTAATCTGGTTATCAACGTTTTTAATTCATATAACAAAAATCTCAAATTTACTTCAGAATTAGAAAACAAAAATAGTATTAATTTTCTTGAATTGACTCAATCTAGAGAAAACAACCGGATTATCACTAATTGGTATCAAAAACCCTCTTCATCAAGTAGAACTATCAATTACTTTTCAGGTCATTCAAACATATGAAAAGGAATATTGTGTTTAATTTGGTTGATAGGGCTATAAATTTGTCGGATAAACGGTTCCATTTTCACAATCTTGAAGTTGTTACTCAAATACTACTTAAAAATGATTATCCTATCACTGTCATTGAAAAACATATTAAAACTCGTATGAATACAATCAAAATTTCGCGTAATAATAAACAAAAACATAATTCATTTAAAAAAATTTTTTTACAACAACCCAAAGTTAGTCTTCCTTACATACCTGACATTTTTTATAAATTATCTACTCATCTTAAGAAAGCTAACATAACAACCTAACCTTCTTTGAAACCTTCTTTGAACTCGATTATTAAACTTGGTAAGGATGTTACTGAAAAGTGGGACCGTACAAATTTAGTTTATAAACTTACTTGTAAGAATTGTGAGGCTTCTTACGTAGGTGAAGCTAAGAGATCGCTAAAAACTCGCATAAATGAACATGAAAAATATGGAAAAGAAGAATCCGTAATTAATATACATCAGAACATTTTTCACCATAAATTTGATTGGAATAACGCAAAAATATTAGATTTTGAGTCTGACCATACAAAACGTCTAATTTCTGAGATGATTCATATTAAGAGTAATCCGAGTAGTATAAATAAAAAAGAGGACATTCATGCATTGAACTTCCGATATTTTCCTATTCTGCAAAAATTCAATTTATAATTCTACATTTACTAACACATTCAGATTCTTTGACACATATTTGTTCACGCACACGCAGAAATGTATTAGAGATTTTATACTATTTGTATTTATTATCGCTTCCTCAGTCTTCGTTGTGTCGTCCTTAACTAACGTACGACTTATGTCAATTTGGCATGTGACTCATTAAACAAAAAATTTTTTCGACTATATTGGTAATAATCGATTTTCAAATTTAGTGTTATTGGATACCGCTGTGATGTAAAAAAAGTGTTTGTTTTTAATGTGAATCTAATTTTTAATAAATAATTCTTTTTAGCCTGATGAGGCCAGAGAACCAATCTGGCGAAACGTTGCGAAAAAACACAAACTAATGTGTGATTATTTACCCCCAATTGGCCGATTTACCTGCTACTACGATTAAAATAAGTGAATGTTCAATCAAAAATGTAATAGTAAACTGTTGAAACAAAGCTAGTTAGCTTTCCACCAATAACGGATAGATTTTTAACCACAGAGACAAAATTTCTACCAAAAGCTCTTTAAATTAAATTCTTTTTTCTCTAAAGGTGTTTCTTCAGATTTACCTGGTTACGTCTCTTACTTTCAACTAAAAAAGTTCACCTTTAAACCAAAACAAAACCTATTTTCAAACCAGAAGAAATGAATCTTCAACAAAGGAGTTTAACTTTCAACCATAAAGTTAAATTTCCAAACAAGAAGATCAATTTTCCATAAAAAATACGAATTTTTGACTAAAAAAAGTACAATATTCCACCAGAAATGGAATATCTAAATTTGCAGTTAAAAATATAAATTTTCTATTAACGAAGCAAATTTTCCACAAAATAGAACAATTTCAACAAAATACATTATTTTTCAACTAAATAATCGACTTTTCAACTAAAAAATATAAACTGGCAACCACGTGTTGAATAGTTAATTTTTAGTTTAAAAAATTAATTTTTAACACAAAAGACGAATTTTCAGTGCAATAGCTAGATTTTCAGACAAAAAAACAAATTTTTTTTGACAAAGCAGTTTAATTTTCGAGCGATGAAATATATTAATTTCCAACAATTAGTTTATTTTCCAATAAAAAAAAACAACTTTCAACGTACCAGGTGAATTTTTGAATAAAAAAGATAAATCCGTTATGAATCATTAACCAAAAAAATGAAATTCTATCAAACTAGTTTAAATTACAATCATATCGTTGATTTTTTAACAAATATATGAATTTTCAACAAAGAAGATTAATTTTATATCCAAATAGACAAATTTTTACCAGAATAATTCATTCCTCAACGAAAAAAATCAATTTGCAACAACAATGAAAAGAATTTGTTACAAAATAGTTGAATCATTAACCAAAGAGATGAATTTCTGCACAAAATAAAGAATCTTCCATTAAGAAATAAGTTTTTAACACAGAAATTTAGAAAATAAAAAAAAACTTTGAAGCAAGTGGTTGAATTTGAAAAAAAAATTAATTCTCAACGAAAAATGTAATAGTTGATATTTAAGCCAAAAAATACTTTTATCATTAATCAGAAGTAGTTTATTTTAGACGAAAAACTAAATAGTTTAACATCCAACACATACAGAATACATGTTTTATCATAAATCGAATAATTAACTTCCCAAATAAAAAAATAATTAATTTATGATAAAAAAAAACGAATTTTAGAGAAAATAGTTCAACTTTTCGCCCAAAAATGGGATGATTTTTTTTTTAAGAAATTATATTTCTACCAAGGGAGTGAATTTTTAAACGGAAAAGACCAATTTTCAATAAAAGATTTGAATTTTCAGCTAAGAACGATTTTTTAGTAAAAAGAGAAAAAATTTCAACCAACTTGTATTTTCCAGGCAAAAAGGAGATTGTTTGACGCTTTTAACTCAGAAGGACAAATTACCAACAGACCTGCTAAATTTTCAACTTGAGAGAATGATTTTTCAACAAAAGTATTGAATTTTCTACAAAATAAGCACATTCTCAACAAAAAGTTCAACTGTCAACCAAATAAATTAATTTTCTAAAAAAAGAGACGCATTTTCCAACGGAAGAAATGAGCTTTTAAGCTAAGAAGTTGAATTAAAAAAAAAACACTATTAGCTTCCACAGCAAAACAGATGAATTTTCAACTAACAAAGATAATTTTTTTAAATTGTGGAATCTTCAACCTACCAAGATGAGTTTTCAAGCAATTGGTCGAATTCTTAAACAAAATAGATTAAACTTCAACTTAAAATAATTGCATTTCGAACCAAATAATTAAATAAAATAAATGAATTTTTTTTCAACAAAATTTAATTTTCAACTAAATAGCTGATATATTAACTCAAATGATGAATATTCAGCAAAAAAAGAATTTCTAATATGGGAGGTCAACTTTCAACCAAATAGTTGAATCTTCAAACAAACAAAAATTAATTTTCAACGAAAAATAGGCATTTTCAGTCAAGAAGATTGATTTTATACCAAAAAGCCAAATTTTTAACCAAGAAGTTTACTTTTAACTAAACAAGATCAATTTTCATCGAATAATGTGTGTGGCACAGCTCAATTTTCAGTTTAAAAAATTACTTTCTATAAAAAAGACTAATTTTCAATTGGTTGAATTCAACCAAAAATTATTAATCTTGGACCAACTAGTCGATATTTCACCAAAAAATAGTTAAATATAAATTAAAAATTTGAAAATGTATTAACGATGACTTTTAAACAAAATACTTTAATTTTCAACAAACTAATTGAATTTTCAACAAAAGAATTGAATTTTCAACTTAAAAAGACGAATTCACTGCAAAAAAGTATTATTGTTGAATCTTTAAGTCAACAAGAAAAATTTCTGTAAAAAATTGAATTTTCGACCAAAAAATTTTAATTTTAAGCGAAAATTCAAGTTTCAACAAAATAGTTAAATTTCAAACCAAACAGATAAACATTCATTAAAAAACAATAATAATAATTTCCACAATTTAGTTCAATTTTTACCCACGCAGTCGAATTTTCAATTTAAAAAAATCAGTCTCAGAAGTCTTAGATATATTAGAAAAAGGTTTCTTAACAAAAAAAATTACTTTTAAAAAAATTTTTAACCAAAATTTCAAACAAAATATTTGAATTCTCAAACATTGAACATCTATTGCTATCCCAACAGTTGCATTTTATCCAAGAATCATGAAATTTCTACTAAAATTGATGTATTTTTAAATCAAAAAGACCAATTTTGAAACAATAGTAGCATTTTTATTCAGAAAAGATTTCAGTTCCCTTTTGAACATTAAAATATATATTTTAATCAACAAGAAAATTTATAATAAAATGGTTTAATTTCAAACAAAATAGTTAAAATTCCAACAAAAACGTTAAATTTGCATCAAAAAATTCGAATTCTTGACCAAACGGATGACATTTAACAAAAATGTTGAATTTGCAACCAAAACGTTGCATTTTTTCCAAGAAAAATACTGTTTCTACGAAAATAGATGAATTTTTAATTAAAAAAACAAATTTTTAAGAAAATGGTTTTCAGTCATGAAAATTCATTTTTTACCAAAAAAGTCAAAGTTTCAACAAAATACATTATTTTTTAACTGAATAATCGATTCTTCAACTAAAGAATATGCATTCTTAACCAGATAGTTGAATGTTTAACTGAAAAATATAGACTGGAAACCACGATTTTTAAACAAAAGGATGGATTTGCAATAAAGAAGATTAATCTTATACCAAAATAGACGAATTTTTAACCAAATAGTTAATTTTACATTGAAAAATCAATTTTCAACAACAATGAAAAGAATTTGTAACAAAATAGTTAAATCTTCAACCAAAGAGATCAATTCTCAATCAAAATTTAATTGAAATTGTTTAAATAATTAATCATTCTTATGAATTTACAAAGTGAAATAGAAATTATTGAAAGAAATCAACGAAATCAACAAACAAGAATAATTTTCAACGCAAATATACGATTTTTCAACAAAGTATTTAAGTGTTCAAGCTATGGAGTCAAATGTTGTAGAAAAAAGTTGAATTTCAAACAGAACTTTCAGCCAATCAATCAAAAAGTTTAATTTGCAACCAAAGGGTTCAATCTTCAAGCTAAAAAGATGAATTTTTTACAAAAAAGCATAATTTTCAACATAAAAATATGAATTTTCAACTTGTGAAGGAAAAATTTGTAATTAAAAATTTAAAAGCTCTATTTTCAGACAGAAATATTAATTTTTAAGAACAACAAGAAAACGAATTTCCCACTATATAATTATATTTTTTACCAAAGTAATTTAATTTTCAATCAAAAATAAAACATTTCAACAAAAAATTTAATTTTCGAGCAAATAGTTTCATAATCTACGTATCTACGAAATTGTTGGATTTTTAAGCCAAAAACATAAATTATCTACAAAAACGCTGAGTTTTCAACTTGTAACGGAAAAATTATTAATAAAAAATTGATAGCTTTTTTCATATGAAAATATTAATTTTACACTAGGAAGAAAAACGAATTTACAACATAATAGTGGTTAATTTTCAATTATGTGGTTTATGTTTCAACTAAAAAGTTATTCTTCTATCGAAGCAGTTTCATTTTCAATCAAAAATTAGAACTTTCAACAAAAAACTTGATTGTGAACCAACTGGTTTAATTTTCTAGAAATTGTTAGATTATTAAGCCAAAAAAATTTTTTTTTACAAAAAAGCTGATTTTTAAACACATAAAAGAAAAAAATTTCTAATCAAAAATGAAATAGCTATATTCTCGAATGAAAAAATGATTAAAAAAAAAATTACAGAAAAATATAAAATGAAATAAAGTTTAAAAGAAAAAAGTAGTTGAAGTTGAACCAAAAAGTTATTTTTCCTATCCTTGCAATTTAATCTTCAACAAAAATAGGAATTGTCAACAAAAAAGGTTGGTTTTTAACCAGATCATTTAAATTTCTATTAAACAGTTGGATTTTGAATCCAAATAAGAGGTGAGTTTTCTACAAAAAACAAAAAAAATCAAACCCAAAATAGCGATTTCCACCAAAAAAGTTCATTTACGACAAAATTGTGGAATTCTGAAGTAAAATAATGAATCTTCAACCCAAAAAGTTATTTTTTTTTACAAAACCACCGAATTTCTAAGCCAAGAATATGCATTTTTGTCAAAAAAGTTCATTTACGACCAAATAGTGGAATTTTCTACTAAAATGATGAATCTTCAGCCAAAATAAATAACTTCTCACAAAGTAGTTTAACTTCAAACCAAGTTGTTGTTAAAAATTTTTTTTTTTTTAAATTAACCATGCAATAGCTTTTAGTCAGGAATTTTATTTTTTGGTATTTTTCAATCTGCCATTAGCCTTATGTGATTGTTTATATTTATTATAAATAACATAATTATTTATAAATAATAAATCATTATTAATTATTAAGAAGTTCTTCAAAGAAACATTCAATTTTAATGATAAAAAAAACGTTGAATTCAACCAAAAAGAAGACGAATTTTCAACAAAAAAAACTGTAACTCCCCAAGCACAACAGACTAATAATTTTTAACCAAGCAGTTGCCTTTTTAACCAAAAAGTATGAATTTTCGATCAAGATGTAATTTTCACCAAAAAAGACAAATTTTTAACAGAATAAATGAATTTTCAACCGAGAAAAACCTATTTTCAATCAAAAATGAAATAGTTACATTTTCAAGGCAGGAAATTAATTCTCATAAAAAAACATGTTTATGGCAAAATGGTTAAATTTTCAATCAGAAAGATAAATTTTTAATCGAAAAGTATATTTTCAACAGAGGAGGTTCATTTTCTCCAGGAAAGAAGAATTATAAATAAAGTACTGGAATGTACAGGTAATAAAGTTAATTTTAAACAAAAAATGAAGGGAATTTTGAACAAAATAGTTAAATTTTCGACCAAAAAAAAAGTATTCAACCCGACAATAAATTTTAGTTGATTTTCAACCAAAGAAGATAATTTCTAAGAATTATGATGATTTCCAAAAATGTAATCTTCAGAATTTCAGTCAAGAAAATTCATTTTCAATCAAAAATGAAACAAATTTTGAATAAAACAATCGAATTTTTGAATAAATAATTAATTTTGAATAAATAGTTAATTTTGAATAAAAGGAGATGAATTCCGAATGAAAAATATAATCAACCAAAAAAGAACAACCGAGTTTTTGAACTGTTACTTCTAAAAAAAAAATAAAAATTTCTTTTGTTCAATTCAGATATTACAATTTTCTTTTCGGATTTGGGTGAATTTTTACCATTTTTCGAAATTCATGAGAAAATTCGAAGAAGGTAAAAATGAACCAATGGGCGACGTTTTTTTTGAAAATATAAAAACTCTATCTACAAAAAAAAATCCAAAATTCTATTCTTTGCCAATTTTTTCTTTTGCTCTATTGTGATATATTACATCGTTTACGACAAAAATGAGAAAATTATATTTATAGGAGAAAAAAATGATAGAATTTTCAATCAAAATTTTTTTTCAATTTTTTCATTACTCAAACAATTTTTGAATCGTTCAGATTCAGAAATTTGATATTGTCGGATATTTTTTATTGTCGACAATTTATTTTGAGAATTATCTATCATGAGGAATTTTGGAATGGATTTCCTTTTCGGGAATTTGCAGTGTCAGGAAATTTATTTTTTGGGATTTTTCAATCTGCCATCAACCTTAGATGATTGTTTATAATAATTATGAATAACATAATTAATGATAAATAATAAAACATTATTAATGAATCAGACAATCAATGGAACATAATTAATTATAAATAAATTAGGCAATCAATTGAACTGAGTTAATTATAAATGAATTGGGCAATCAATGGTATATAATTAATTATAAATAAATTCGGCAATAAATGGAACAGTGTTAGTTGTAAATAAATTAGGCAATGCATTGGACAGAGTTAATTATAAATAAGCTAGGCAATCAATGGAACATAATTCATTATAAATAAATAAGGCAATCAATAGAACATAAATAATTATAAATAAATTAGGCACTCAATTAAACAGAATTGACTGTAAATAAATTAGGCGATCGTGGAACAAAATTAATTATTAATAAATTAGGCAATAAATAGAACAGAAATCTACCTTACTTACATTCCACGAGAAAGGCTAGTCGGTAACTACCGCCACGGAAAATAATCCAACTACGTTATACTTGCGACTGCGGTAACCATGCTGATAAAGAAATTATCGTCTTAAAACAAAAAATAAAAAATATAATTATTAATAATTTCTTAATAGTTATAATTTTTTGTATTACAGGAAGATGACTCGTATCTTCTTGTTTCTGTTTCTTCTACTACTTATTTCTGTTGGTAAGTACATTTATATACCGGTAAAGAAATTATTTGTTTTACTCAGTTAAAATTTCTTCGAATTAATTTTTAATTTAATTTGGAAAAATGGGATTCAAAATAAACTTTGATTCAAAGAGAATTTTTTTTAAACCAAAATTCTTTAACTCGAAGATTATTTTTTTTATCCTAAAAAAATTCTAATTTCTGATTTCTTTTGGTGAAAAATGACTGCCATACATTTACTTTTTTCACAATTTTTTACAGGTTCAGCTACGCCCTTTCAGGACTGCAAATGCTTTTTTGTAGTTTCCAGTTTTTTTAACAAAAGGAAGCTAATAATTTCTACGACCCCTGAAAATTATTTTTTGTTCATTAAGAAATAAGCCCTAAATTTTACGACAAATGCAAAAATTTATCTTAAGTTATTATCGGGCTGTGAATAAAAAAAAAATGGTAATTTTATTACAACTAGTTACGAATATTTCTGTAGGATGGCAGAAAAAATCTATGTATTTTCCTGAAATTTTTGAAAACGCTTAAAATTTTACTGAAATCCCTTGATACATTTATAAATATTTTTAAATCCATTATAATCTGTAAAATCTGTTAAAATCCAAAAAAATCCTTTGGCAGTTTTTTAATTCCTCTCAAATTCTTTTGAAATCTTTGAAACAATTACAAATTTGTAGGTCATTATTTTAAAATCCCTTGAATATAGAAAAAATTAAATTTATTACTTGAAGTTCTCTCCAAATCCCTTAAATTTTGGAAAATTCTTTTAAATTCCTTGAAATCTCTGAAAACCCGACAAAATTCATTGACATCTCTTGACAATTTTTCAACCTCTTGAAATTCTTTAAAATATTTTAAAATAACTAACAATCTTTAAAATCCTTTTAAAGTTACTTCCTTCGTATCACTTAAAATTTTTGAAAACTTTATTTGTAAAAAAAAGCTATCCTAAGCTTAGTATCTCTTGAACTTGAAGAGCATTTATTATAAACAAATGATATTATCAAATAGTGAAAATTATGGATTTTTCCTTTTCAAATTAATAGTTTGAAGAATCATATAACAAATTCTGTGACATTTATAGGCAAAAAAAATTCGTTTTTCCCCCCTTATTTTTCCTAAAGTATATTGCCAGTGAATGAAGAGTACAAATTATTTCTTTTTGCTTTTCAAAAATCCACGCTGCGAATTTTTTTTATAAAATTAACAAATAATATTAAATGACAAATTTTCATATCGATAGACGTGATTGGAAACATAAATTGCAGAAGAAAAGGTTTTTTCTATTTATAATATCCATAGTGTGTATTTATGCATTTAATTTGTTTCTTGAACTTGAAATATGATATCGAATGTGTGAGTAATTTTACTGCAAAATAATTTTTAAGGAACAAAAACTTCACAATTTTATATTCAGTATCATGATTTGTTTATAAAAAAATGAAAATACTTATTAAGCCCTCCTCGTTTCCGCACACTCCTGCGCATTAAATCAAAAAGATATTGAGCGCAGAAACAACAATTTAAAAATCCCTTGCACATATCAATTTAAAATTTAATTCAGAATTAAAAAAAAAAAAAAAATAAATTCCAAAATCGGTTATAAATTGCGTTCTATAAGTTATTTTTTACTTTGTTTTATCATCTCCAGAAAAAAATATATCTGAAAGTTACAGATCGTCCATCAATTTTTTTTACTTGCGCAGAAAATTATAAAGGATGAGAACTAAAATGTTGAAAAAGTACAAAAAAACGTTAAGGAGCGGAAAATTGAATAAATTTTTTGCATTTCTTTTCACCTCCCTTTAAACTTTGGCTTTGAATTACATTCTAAGGGTCTCTAAATTATACGCTACCGCTAGAAAAATTATTAATATTTAATCAGCGGTTTTGAATTATATGGGCTTTCAAAATAAATTTGGTATCAATATTTTAAATTCTGTTAAATTAAGAGAATTAAATCTACGAATGATCCTTTTTCATTAAAAAAATCATAGAAAACGTCTAGGTTTCTCAACTTTAAATATTTTTAGGGTTATGTTAGCGTTTTACATCAAAAATAGGTATTTTTAATAACAAATTGTTAGATTTCTCATATTGAAAATTTGTCAACAATTTACAGTTTCCGATTTCGTTACAGCTTTTTTTAGACATCAATTAGTCATTTTAATCGTATTTAGCTTATTCTTTTTTTTTATTATTTATTAATTTTAATCGTAATTTAAGATTTAATTAGCGATTAATTTTTGAGAGCTTATCACTTTTTAACAATTTTAGGTTACGTTAAAGTTTTACAGCAGAAATTAGTATTTTGAAACAAAAATTGGTATTGTTCGAACATGATTCCCATTTTTTTTAATTAAGGTTTTTTTATTGTTTTTCACAGAAAGTCAATTATTTTAAAAAAAATTTATTGGATTGCTGAAGAAATTAAAAATATTACAACAAATTTAGGTTATGTTGGCATTTCGACTGAAATTGGTATTCTTAAATAAAAATCATTTTATTTATTTATAACAATAACATTTACAAACTGGAAAAATTTCCAGTGACCCATTTTAATTAAATATCTTCTAAACTACCCTACTACTTCTAAACAAAAGTTGACCAGGACATTAGGGGCCATTTAACTGTACCATTGATTTTGACATTGAGGTCAATTTTCAAGGTCATTTCAAGGTCAATGCGATTTTAAAAATTGTAAACCCCTATAATTTTGACTACAGATTCAAATAGAGCGGAAAATTTTACGTCAAAAATGTATTAAGGGAATTTTGTTTTTGTGACCTTGAAGAGGTAAAAAAAAAGGTCAAATGTGCACAAACGATCAGCTGCCCTTTTTCTGAATTTGCGTGGTTTTCTGGGTAAAGCAAACGTTTACAATGTTTTAAAAAAGTCGATGAAATGTAAAAATGTGAACCACCTTGACCACCTTGTCAGCCGCGACCTTCAGGTCAATTTTCAAGGTAATTTGAAGGTCAAGACGATTAAAAAAAAAGAAATCCCTATTTTAGACTGCGGACTTGTAAAGAAGGGGAAATTGTACGTGAAAACTGGCATTTTAAAATCTTTAATTTTCATCTGCTGAAGGTCATATCAAGGTTAATTATTTAAAAAGCGCTTGGAAGGTTTTATTTTAATTAACTGGTTTTCTGGGCAATCTGAAAGTTGAAGGTGCCATCAACAAGTACAAGATAAGTTGCACAAATTTCGACTTCCTTGACTAAATTGACCTTCAAGTGTATTTTCCAGGTTTATGAAGGTCAATATCCTTTTTTAAAATAAAAAAGTTGCAAAAAATGAAATTAATGCTTGAAGTAAATCAAACTTTGGTGTAAAAATGGCAACTTTTTTATTTAAAAAAATGAGATTGGCCTTAATAAACATGGAAAATACAATTAAAGGTCACTTTAGTCAAGGTCGTCGAAATGTGTGCAACTTATCTTTTACTTGTTGAAGGCACCTTCAACGTTGAGATTGCCCAGAAAACCAGTAAATTAAAAAAAAAGCTTCTAAACGTTTTTTAAATTATTGATCTTGATATGACCTTCTGCAGGTCAAAATGAAAGATTCTAAAATGCCAATTTTGAAGCACAATTTCCCTTTTTTTACGAGTCTGCAGTCTAAGATAGGGATTTCTATTTTTTTAAATTAACTTTTTTGAATGACCTTTCAATGACCTTGAAAATTGGCCTGAAGGTCGTGACTAACAAGGTGTTCAAGATGGTTCACATTCTTACATTTTATCGACTTTTTTAAAGCATCTCAAACGTTCGCTTTACCCAGAAAACCACGTAAATTCAGACATAGGGCATCTGATCGTTTTTGTACATTTGACCTTGATGTTTGACCTCTTCAAGGTCACAAAAAAAAAATTTACCTAGTACATTTTTGATGTATAAATTTTCCGCTCTATTCAAAATCTGCAGTCAAAAATAGGGGTTTCCATTTTCAAAAATCGTCTCAACCTTGAAATGACCTTGAAAATGGACTTCGAGGTCAAAATGAATGGTACAGTTAAATGGCAGCCTATGTCCAGGTCAACTTTTGTATGAACTGTTTTTTATGTTTATAGGGTAGTTTAGAAGATATTTGGAATAATAGATTAAAATTTCATACATCTCAAAGAAGATTCATACTTTTTAACAATTTTAGGTTATGTTGCGTCTTCACGTTGACATCGATTTTTTTAGTGAAAAATCATTAGATTTCAAAGAAGATTGATGTTTTATTACAACTTGCGGTTAGGCTAGCAGTTTTCACTGGAAAAATCGGTATAGAGTTCGAAGAATATTTACAATTTTTGAAGAATTTTAGGTTATGTTAACATTTTTCTTGGAAAATTGCTTATTTTGGAAGAAAGATCCAAAAGATGATGAACAATGTTTAACATTTTTCACTTAAACCAAAAATTAATAAAAAAATTAAATAAAATTTCAAAATATAATTTTGTTATGTTATCTTAGTGGTTTTCATCTGAAATTTCTATTGTTAAAAAAAACTGGTTAGATTTTAAAGAAAAATGTTCAAGTAATAATAGAGCATTTCAGCCTTTTCCACCGGAAATTATTTATTTTAATTGAAAATTATTTTACTTTAAAAATTTAATTTACAATGTTGAACGTATAAAGTAAGAAAAATTGCATTTCTTGTCAATTTGTATTGAGATGATTCTGATGCAGTAGAACTTTTTTTAATGAAAATTATTAATAACACAATTGTTTTATCTAACTTTTTTGAAAAACTGAAAGCTTCCAAATATAAAAAGAAATTATTTAAATTTGATTATTCTCGTTTCGCATAATTAAAAATTCAATAATTTAAAAATTCCGTTAAAGAATGATTGATTGGAATAAATTTGGAATTTATATTCACGTTAATTGAAAAAAACGCTAATTACTAATAACCGAGATAACAACCCACAATCACTCATTAAATATGTTAAAAACCTTCACCTCTAACTTTTTTGACTTTTTTCAAATGCTTCACGTTTAAAAAATTTTTTTTAGTCGACCCGCGCCTTGATTGGCTGCCCGTAATTAAGTTCATGTTGTTTTACGGAGAGTAATTACTTACCATCCACTCAGTGTTGAAGCCATCGAGCCTAATAGACTTTGAATTTTCTTGTCAAAAAATAAAGTGCGTTAATTTTCTTTAGTTGAGATTAAACTAAATCATAAATGCCTATAAAATATTTATATTTAGTGCAATCATAATAAACTATGATAGAATTTCCTTCTCGAAAATATCTTCCGAATACTAAAATTGATGAAGATTTTTTTTCTTCAAACTGAGCTCGAATGCTTATTAAATTTAAATATCATCAATATTTGATTTTAATTTATATCTGAGCTTATCAAAGTCTTACTCTTAGTCTCACTGATAGATTTCTATATCGGGTTAGCTGATCCAATTTACGGAATCATGTTCCATTGCACAATTGAATAATTCCCTTATCACAACTTCATGTTTCTTTTGACATAATGGATGAGAGAGGGTACTAACTTTAATCAAAAGTAGTAAAGGAAATTGATCTCCTCTAAGCCACTAAGTATAGGATCGACGTTTATATAAGAACATTTTTTCATCAATTTTACCGCAGTCTTCAGAGTTCATCTTCATCTTTTTTCGTTGTTACAAAGGTGTTAATTTTCGTGATAAAAATGAAGATACTGTGTGTTTTCTTGATTGGAAGCTTCTTCGCACTCGCTGCAGCACAATGTAAGTTGAACATTGTTAAAATTAATTTTATCATTTTCATTTGAAATCTTGCAGCATAAATAATTTTATCTTTTAGTTTACAGTGATGAGTATGGTGATGATGCTGATGCTCCTTCAGTTAGAGGTTCATTTTTCAGCGGTGGATCAGTCGAAAAGGTTGATAACAATGAGAAAATTGAAAAACAAGTACCTTACGTTAAACCTAATTCCCCTGATACTGATGAGCCGAAAAGTATCAGAATAGCTAAATCTTCCCCCAAAATAAGACCTCAACCACCTGGACGTGTGACTCAAATAACTCCAGATACATCTCCCCAGGATATGCTACAAATGTTGGCACGAGCATTTACGACCATCCTAGAAATTTCAACAAAGCACGTAAGCACCTCTTCTTCATGATGCTAACCCTTGGATTTTAGGTCATTTTTTAAATCGAATTTTTGTTTTCATCATCAGATTATCAAAGGAATAAAAAATGTCATTGACAACCTTAATAATCATCCAAATGGATTCATAACTGTTGAAGCAAGCACAAAAGTTGGTCAAGCTGTCGGTCAAGCGACGGAAAAAGCTATGAGAATGTTTTTCAAGCAAAATTGGACTGGAATTCTTGCTCATGTAGTTCAAGAAACTGCTGATCAAATGGTCGAAGCTGGAAAAGAACTACTCGCTCGTATTGGTTCCTCATGTGAGTTACATGAATTTCAATTCTAATTTCTAAGAACGAACAATTGTTTATACAACTGATCTTTTTTCCAGAAGTAATTGGAAAGGCTATGAAATTCGTTACTACCTGAAATGTAAATCCAATCAATTTGGGAATTGTACTGAAAGATCCGCTAATAAATTGACTGTTGATTGATTGATTCTTGACTTGATTAAGTTGTATTTTTTATTGCAATTTCATATCCTTGGACTTTTTCCTACAAATGTTTATTCTTTATAAATTTAGGGGGTGTCCATAAGCAACTTTACCAATTTAAGGGGAAGGAGGTCAATTCAAATCTACAGTTGGTAATATCAGGGGGGGGGCTGGAAGGAATGTTGTGGACTTGGATAATCCTTAGTACGTTTCCTGATGATAAATGATAACAACACTCAATAATAACTTAACAAGTCTGAAAATCACTATTTCAGACATCAAGCTCTTTCCCCTATTCCCCCATTCTCAGTGATTTTTTAAGAATTCTTCTTTTTTACTTGTTCTCAAGAAACTACAAGCAATAAAAAAATCCAACTATGTTAGATTGAAATTTAATATTTTCCGGTTAAAAGTTAATGTTTTTCGGTCGAAAAGTTTAATATTTTATTTTTGGTTCGAGATTCATCTTGTTTGATTTGAAATTCTATCATTTGGTTTAAAATTAATTTATTTGTTTGAAAATTCAACTATTTTATTGAAAAGACATTTTTTTCGGTGACAAATTCATCTCTTTGGATGAAAATGAGCTATTTCGTTGAAAAATCGTTCCATTTTTTGGGGAAAATTATTTTTTTTTGAACTGAACATTTAAATATCCTATTTTTGGTGACATATACAACCATTTGGTTGAAAATTTATCTTTGGTAGTTGAAGATCTGATTGCATGGTTGAAAATTCATGGATTTTGTAAAATTTCTTCCTTTTTTTTTGCAGAAAATGTATCTTATTGGTCAAAAAATCATCTTTTTTGTTGAGAATTCAACTATTTGGTTGAATGATGAACTCTTTTGTTAAAAAATAATTTTTGTGTTTCATGTTTCGTTGAGAATGCATAGTTTTAGTGGAAAAATCAGTTAATTCGTTTATAGTTGAACTACTTACAAAAAAAAATTTTTTTTGGTTGAAGATTCATCATTTGATTTGAAAATTCAACGATACGGTTTCAAATGACTTTATCTGTTGAAAGTTAAATTGTTTTGTAGAAAATTTATCTTCTTGGCTGAAAAGTTCAACAATTTGATAGAAAATCGAAATATTTGTTTAAAAACTTAGTTATTGAAAATTTACTTCTCTTGAAAAACAATAATTTCGGTTTAAAAATTCAACTTCTTTGTGTAACTTCATTTAGCTTCAAAATTAAAAAATTTTGTTAAAAGTTCATGTATTTTTTTGGAAATTTTTCTTCTTCGGTAGAACATTTTTTTTCGTGGAGAAAAATTCATACTTTTTATTAAGAATTTACCTGTCTTATTTAAAATTTATTTATTTTTGTTGGAAACTACTTTTTTCTGAATTCTTTTATTTTAGTTGATTTTTTTTTTTGGATGACTTTGGTTAAAAGTTGGTCTCTTTTGTTCGCAAATTCCTTTTTTTTCCGTTTCCAATCAACTTAATTTTTATTCGAAAGCTTATCTTTATAGTATGAAAATTCAATTATTTGGTTGAAACTTAATCTTTTTTGATTGAAAATAAACTTTCATGTTGAAAAATCATCTTTTGCGGCTCAAAAGTTTGAAATTTTTGAAAAAATTCTCGACATTCTAGTTCGAAAATTTTATTCTTTTGTTGAACATTCGTTTTTTTTTTCTTTAAATTCAACTGGTTAAAAATTGATTTTATTGTGTTTGAAAAGCAATTCTCAAATTGAAAATTGAGATCTTACATTTTTGTTTGGAAAAGTCTTTTTTTTTTAGTTGATAATTAATTTTTTTGTTGAACAGTAATTTTTTGTATTGAAATTTTGAGTTTTCCATTTTGGATTAGAATTTTATTTTTTTAGTTTGAAATTCATGTATTTCATTCATTTGAAGTTGAACTGCTTTTTCAAGAATTGTTATTTTTTGATTGAAGATTCATCAATTTATTTAAAAATTCCACTATTTGGCTGTAAATGACCTTTTTTGTTGAAAATTCAACAACTTGGTAGAAAATTTAACTATTTGGTTAAAAAGTTACAAAGTTTTTGAAAGTCAACTTTTATTTTTGAAAAATCATACTCTTAGGTTGAAAATTCAATGTATTTTGTTAATAATAATTTGTCATCTTGGTCGAAAATTAATATTCTTGGTGGAAAATTTATGTTTTCTGTTAAAAATGCAACTATTTGGTTAAAAATTTATATATTTTGTTGAAAATACGCCTGTTGGTAAAAAATTTAATCTTCTTCGCAGAAAATTCATCTTTTTGGTTAAAAATTTATTAATTTGCTGGAAAATTGATCTTTTTTGGATGGAAATTCAACTCTTTGGTTAAAAGTCGAACTTCTTTATGAAAAATTCATTTTTTTTTAGATTCATCCCTTTTTAAAAATTTACTTACTTTGCTGAAGAGCAATTTTTTTTTATTAATTTTTTCATCTGAAGATTTAAATATTCCAGTTTTGGTACACATTTATTCTTCATAAGACGAAAATTCAACTAGAAATTTTTTTAATTTTCTTAAAAATTCGTCTTTTTGATTAGAAGATTAATTTTGTTTATTCGAAATTCATCTTTTCTATTGGGGTTTGAAATATTTTGCTGAGAATCCTTTGAACCCTTCCATATTTTGTTGCAAACTTGGGTTTTTTCATTAAAAATTCGTGTATTTTGTTAAAAATTCGTCTGTTAGTAGAGAATTAATTTTCTTAGCTGAACATCCATCTTTTTTGCTCAAAATTTATCAATTTTTTTTGAAAATTTATCTCTTCTGGTTGGAAATTCAACTGTTCGGTTAAAAGTTGAACTATTTTGTAAAAATTCCCTTATTCTTCCGAAAATTTGTCTCTTCGGCTAGAATATTTCTCATTTCTTCGAAATTTATCTTTTTGGTAAAATTTGAAAATCTAAAATTGAAAGTTCGCCTTTTTTCACTGAAAATTCAATGCTTGTTCGAAAGTTGAAATCATCCTCAAACTCAAGTCAAACTGAAACAAAGTTGAACTCTAATCAGAAGTTCACATTGTTAAAAATTAATTTGTTGTTGTTGAAAATTAATTTTTTCATCTGAAAATTCATTTTTCATGAGTTGATACTCTAACAATTTTGTAGAAAATTCCTTTTTGGTTGAGGATTCAACTATTTTTTGAAAATTTCTTATATTTTATATTGGAAATATAAAAAATTTCAAAAAAATTATTATATTATTATATTATTTATTATATATTTATTATATTAAAATTATTATATTAAAAAAGTTCAAAAATTTATCTATTTTGGTTGAAAATTGGAACTGTTTGTTTGAAATTGGAACAATATTTAAAAAATTCAACAATTCTAAATTCATCTTTTTGATTGAGAACTCAAGTATTTTGTTGAAAATTCGTCTGTTTTGGTTGAAAATTCTTTTTTTTTCTAATTAAAATCCAACTGTGTTGGAATCTAAATCTAAACTGCATCATTTTTGGTTTAAAAATTCAGCTCCTGGGTTGAAATTTGAACTACACTTGAACTTGGATTTAAGACCGTTTTCGTACATGGCTTGCAGTGGCCTTGAACAGAAATTCAGACAATACAAACGTAAATAGTCAACAAACGCATTGAAGGTACTACCCTCATGCTGTATATCACGCACAACTGAGCAGCCCTCTCTCTCGATCCCGCGGATCCCCTCATCACGAAACTGCTTAAATCCAAGTTTCAGTGTACTTTTCAATACGCTCTCTACAGTTTTTTTACAACAACTATAATTTTAATCGAATTATTACCGAAGTTCACCACACGGTCAAGGGTGGCCGAAAGGCAGAAGAAGGGGGAGGGGGGCGTAAAATGAACCAAAATTAGTGACCTATTTTATTGATGAGCCCTTATAAAGATGTAAATAATACATTATAACTATTAACAATATGTTAAGACATTTTTCTAGAATTTGTTTAAGAATTTCTTTTTTTTTTTAGAAGCTGAATCGCAAGAGAACGCAGTTGCATCGTTAATAGGAACACATTCAGTGGATATATCCGAAGACTTTGAGCTATACGAAATCAGCGAATTTGAAGATCCTGTTACTAAAAATTATCATTGCACAGTTAGAAATTCTGACAAAAACGTAACTTTCGTTCCTGATCCTGAAATCCTAAAATACTTGGATGAGAATGGGCTCTCATCTATTCGTCCCAAGAAGCATTATTATCAGGTAACATGTTTTTGTTAATTTAATTTAATAGTTTTTTTCGATTAACTTGTTGATAGTTAGATCTAAAATGAAATAAGGTCAGGGAATCCAGGCAAAAAAATTATACCCAGTCGGAAATATTATATATTATAATCTACTATTCATTCGTTTAAGATCCTAAAATTGTTCAATTTTCAACGCCTAAGTTTGAATTGAATAGTTTTGGAAATTTCTAATTAGAAAGCACCTAATTTCCAACACTTTTAGGATAATTTAAGTTCAAATGTTTATACAATTTGATAGTATATTTTGCACCAAGGAGTGAAACAGTTTTTTGCAACAAAGGTATGATCTGCAAGTTTATCATGTCTGAAATTTGAGGTTAGCTTGACGCGGCCATAACCGTACACGGTAGACTGCAAATGCGCATGCGCGCAGTACAATTATGAGCTCATAATATCCCTAGATGTATTATGGATGCATTATTGTACTGCGCGCATGCGCATTTACTCATGTTGTGTAACCGGCTACTTTCAATGGTAAAAATGGCAGTGCTTTTTTTAAATACTACTGCATGATATGGTACATATTATTCATATTTACCATCCTTGGAATTTTTATAATTTCAATTTATAGTTATAACTTATAGTTCTTAATTTGCAATTATGAAACAATTTAATTTTTGAGGCCTTGGGAATGAAGTTTTTCTGCTTTAAAAGTCCGGAAGTCAAAAATAAATTTGCGTTTTTTTCAAATTGGAAATACTTTTTACAATTTTTTACTGAAAGGAAGTAGCTTAGAGTTTCTTCTTTAAATAGCATGAGGTTAGAAATGAAAATTTCATTATTTATTCGTAAAAATAAGCATTTAGTAGGTTTCGAGCGAGCACTATTTCCTTTTTCAATTTATAACTCTTTTATTATTGATTTTAAAAATGTTGTTTTTTTTTCACTAAAAGTACAATAAGGGTATTCAAGCTTTTTCTATTGAATATTAGCATCATTAATGACCTGAAAAAAATTTTCAATAACCCGGAAATGACCAGAAATTTTTTTTTCAGAGTTCACACTGAAATCGTTGAGATTTTCATTTAGACTTTGACTGCTAACATTGTTTAATAATTTTTTATTAATGGCCTTAGTAATTCAACAATTTTGAATTAAAATCCTTCAGAATCGACAAATTCACTGTGATATCTTTCAAAATTGCAAAATTTCACATTGAAAGCCTTGATAGTTTCATATTTAATAATTTTCTATTTAAATACTTCTAATTATTTGGTTTCAGTTTGAATAGGTTCGGAGTTTAATAATTTGTTATTTTAATATTCTAAATTATTTGGTTTCAATTTGGAACGTATATATAAAATTGTCTGGTTTTTAAAATCTTCAAAATCTTTGAATATCAAATTGAAGGTCTTGATAAATGCATAATTTTCATTATAAAGGATTTTTCAATTCTGAATTATATGCCTCTAGAATAAATCCAAAACAATGACAAATTATGGCAAAAATTTCTTAAATTCAAGCCTTAAAAGTGAGACGATTTCCGAACCAGGCATTAAAAATTGAATTATTTTTTATTTGAAAATATTTCAAAATATTCAACATTTTAAACTCAACTCTATAAGAAAAACGAATTTACAGGCGTACAATTTTGCATTTTGAACATTCTACTACGATAATATCAATCTTGTTTTGAACACTTTTTTCAGATTCAATTGTCAAAGTATTATCTTAAAATTGTCCCATTCTTAGTTCAAGATTAAAAAAATAAAGTGTGGACAATTAAACGATTTATAACTGAAGATTAAAAATTGTGTTGCTTGACATCAGAATAGAGAAAAACTGAACTACATTTCTTAGTTTCTATAATTTTGAATAGTTACAATTTTAGAGTTCTGAATTTTCACGTTGAATGCTACATATTTATTTTTTCCCTTGAATGAGTTTCAATTTTATAGTTAAAATTCAGTTGCTTTATTTTGGAAAATTTCAATAAACAATTTAAAATTATATCATTTCAAATTAAATCAAGTTACTTATAATAATAGAAATTTTCATTTGTTTGTGTATCAAAAGGTTTGAGTATCACAATTTGTATTAACTGACATTTTTTTAGTATTAAATGAGGATCGGATTTGATTGCGATTTTTATTTTAAATTGTCTATTTAAATTATCATCTGAAAATATTCAATTGTCAGCGTTTTGAAATTGACCTATTTTTGACATTTATTCTGACAATAAATTTTGAGATTCATTAATTTAGAGAACTGTAAATTTTGTATTGCTATCAATTAGAAAGGAAACAATTTCAATTTCTTTCGAATGAAATTTCCCACATCTTCCAAATTTTAGCCTTAAATTTTTTAATTTTTAGAGCTATATATTATTTATAATATTTCCATTTGTTTTTTCTCGAATTTGGTGATTCTTTTCGTAAATCTACTATAAAAGCATTTTAGAGAATTGAAAATTACACTCCGTTATCTGAAAATTCTGGTGAATTTGTTAATATTAATGAACAAATATCAAAAAAGTCACTTTTTGCAAGAAAAATTCATTATTTCCAAAAGTTTCTGTTGTATTTACATGAAACTTGGTATATTGAGGTTCCCATAGTCGCTGTTTTAAAATCTGAAGTCAGATTTTAAAAATTCAGATTGGCGTATCTAATATGGCAGACTAATTTTCAACAAGTTGATAGATTTTAATTAAACTTGGTATATTGAGGTTTTTATGGTCGCTGTTTTTGTATCTGAAGTCAGATTTCAAAAACACAAAATAGCGGATCTAATATGGCAGACTAATTTTGAAAAAGTTGTTAGATTTACATAAAACTTATGACTCGGATGTTTTTGTAGTCACTGATTACAAATCTGAAGTTGGTTTTCAGAACTTCATAATGGAGGATCCAATATGGTGAATGAAACTGGTGAATCATCATAGATGCAACTTTTATACTAAACTACATTTTTCACAGCCAAATTAAAATCAAAATTTTGTATTTTAAATTAAATTTGAAAACTAAGAACCCCGAAAACTCCTAGGTGCCAAGTTTCATGAAAATCCAACAATTTTGTTAAAAATCGTCCACCATTTCGGATCCGATATTTTTAATTTTGCAAATCTGGTTCCGAGTTTGAAGTCAGCGACCCCAAAAACCCAGAATGACAAGTTTCATAAAAATCCAACAATTTTTTCAACATTTGTCTACCATGTTGAATCCGCTATCTAGAAAAATCGAAGGCTGACTTCAGATTCGTTACCAGCGACCCCGAAAACCCCCAGATGCCAAGTTTCATGAAAATCCAATGAATTTTTGAAAAATCGTCCGCCATTTTGAATTTTTGAAAACTGACTCAAGATTCGTGATCAGATACCCCTTAAATCCCTGGATGCCAAGATTCATGGAAATCCATCAATTTTTTGAAAACTCGTCCGCCATATTGGATCCGCCATATTGAATTTTTAAAATCTGACTTCAGATTCGTTATCATAGGCCCCAAAAATCCCAAGATGTGAAGCTGAATGAAAATCCAATAATTTTTTGAAAAATGGTCCACCATATTGGATCGACCATTTTGAATTTTTATAAAGTGACTTCAGATTCGTGATCAGATACCCCAAAGCCCCCACGATGCTGAATTTAATGAAAATCCATTCATTTTTTGACAACTTGTTCGCCATATTGGTTCCGGCATTTCGAATTTTGCAAATCGGGCTGCAGATTCGTAATCAGTGACCCCGAAAACCTCCTGAAGTGCATATATCAGTAAAATTAGTTTGACAGAAAAATGTATGCCGCAAAGGGTTGAAGAGAAAGGAAATGGAAATAACGGGTAGGGAAGTGAAGGAAAATGAGAAGTGTGGGAATGTATGGGATTTGAGGGGAAATGAAGGGAGAGAAATTAGGGTAGGGAGGGTATATGAGCTGTGGGGAGGTAGGGAAGTGACGAGAAATGATGTAATGAAATGTGGAGGTAGTGAGAGGGGTATGAGGAGAGGGAAGTGCGGTTAAATAAAAGGAGGAAATGTATCCACATTGAGGGCAAATGAATGGGGGGGGGGAGTTGGGGAGTCAAGGGGAAATTATGGGAGAGGAAGTAAGAGAAAATTATGGAAGGGGAAGTTTTGGAAGTGAGGGAAAATTGGGAGAAGTAGGTGAATTGAAGGAGGGAAAAGAGGGGAAGTAATGGAAAATGAGTGGAAAATCGGTGAAGGTTGGTAGAGGAACCAAGGGGAAAATGGAGAAAAGGAATAGGAGAACCGAGGGAAAATGTGCGGAAGAGAAGTAGGAAAAGTGAGGGTAAACTGGCGGAAGGAAAGTAGGGGAAGTAAGGGGAAATGGAGGGAGGAAAAATTTAAAAAAACGAGGAGAAATTTATATGAATTAAAGGCAAATAAGAGAAGGGAAAGTAGGAAAATAAAGGGAAAATTATGAAAGGGGAAGTAGAAGAAGTCAGAGAAAATGACGGGAGAGGAAGTACTGTAAGCAAGGGGAAGTGGAAAAACAACGAAAATGAGGGAAGAGTAAACAGGTGAAGAGATGAGAAATGAGGAGAGAATGGGTGAACGAAAGAAGGGCAACCGAGGGGCATGAGCGGAAGGAAAGTAGGGAAAATGTGGGAATACGTGTGAAAGTTAAGTAGGTGAAGTGAAACGAACTGTACGGAAGGAAGGGCAATGAGAGGAGAGAAAGTAGACGTGATAAAAAAGTAGGTGAAGAGAGGAGAGGAAAATTGATTGTTGGGCAAGTACAGGAAGTGAGAAGAAGAAAAGTGGTAGAAGTGAGGGGAAATGAGGGGAGGAGAAGTGTGGGAAACTAGTGGAAATAAGAGGAGACGAAGTGGGCGGAATAGGTGGAAATGGGGAAGGAAGAGTAGCTGAAAAGAGGGGAGAGGACTAGGAGAAGTGAGTGGTAATGACTGGAGCGGATGTAGTGGAAATTAAGGATGAAATTATGAGAGCTGAGTTCATGTAATGAGAAGTTAGGGGAAATTATTAGAAATGAGGGTGAGTAGGTGAGTAGAAGTGATGGCTGGAGAAGGGAAGTAGGGAAAGGGGAGTATTAGCTGGGGAACAGAGAAGAGGTAGAAGTAGCGAGAAAAGAGGCTAGAGAAGGGAAAGGGGATTTTGGGTAATAGTGGAGGAGAAGTATGGTAGAAGAAGTATGGATGGGAAAGTATGGGAGGGGGATCTTTAAATGACTCAATTAACGTGAAAATAAGCTAATACCCATTTATGCAGGCGCGCAGCGCCTAATTTGGCTAATTTTTTGTGTGAAACAGATAAAAATGATAAATTATTTTTTCCATGATGTATAAACTATGTATAATAATTTTTCCGCCTGAGAATTCCTATCAGTATAAAGATATTTATTTGATGCAGGTACGACAAATACGTAAAAAATTGTGCCAATTTGGCTTCGATCCATTTCGTCTTGAAAAGAAACCAGGTTCCATTCATAAACGATACAAAAATAATCTGAGATTGATGATCTATAACACACCAGGAATGTTTCCTAATTTGAAGGTTATCAGGAATGATCTTGATCGAAAACGAAAACGAGAACCGCAGATTTGGTTGAGATTCGAAGCCACCAATGGACCTTTAACGGCTGAATTTGATTATGATAATTATTGCATCCTAATTACTGGTGATTTGGCTAGGATCCAAGCATTTTCGAAAATGCTTGTTGCTGTGAAATTGCACAAGAGATTAAACAATTTTAAAGACTCTGTTACCTACAAGGTAATGTATTCATTTATTTTTAAAAATTGTAACATTACATTAAATATCGCTGTTTTTTCGTTTCTAGAAGTGAATTTATAATACTGGATTAGCAGTGCGTGGTTTTAATAAAACTTCTTTTTATCATATTCAACTACTTCAGAACAAAATTTAAATATATGATCATAAAAGTCCCAAAAGCTTGTACCATCAAGATAAAACACTGGAACCTTGATTGAAGTACGGTTTTGGGCATCGCTTCCAGTGGCCTTGATCATAAATCCAGGGAATACAAAAGTAAACATTCAGGGCCGTGTCTTGTTATGCTGGTATTCGTCACGCATGACTAAGCACCACCTCTCTTTCGGTCTCGCGGTCCCCCATACGCCAAAATGCCGAGGACTAAAATTCTAGGAACGTCGTAAGCCCAGGTTTCTTAAGTCCAGGTCCCAGTGTACTTTTCTTCAGGGCCTAAAATGTTGCGTAAAATGAGCTGCAATGTTTATTGAAACTTTTATTCTAACTATTGTTAACTAAACTATTATTCACTATTATCCTTATATTTTAAATTAACATGAGAATGGTCTATAAATTATAAAAATTCCTATTTATCGAAGGCTTAAAGTTATTTTTCACATTACTTTTTCGCCCCTTTTCTCTTTTTCTGCTTAATAGCGATTATAATTAGAATACTGTGTGTTTGAAAATTAACTTCATTGTGGAAAATTCATATTTGTGTTTTTCGAAAATGGATCTGTTTTGGTTGAGAATTCAACTATTTTGTTGAAAAAAACTATTCGGTCTACAATTAACTTGTTTTTTGGAAATTCACATTTATTCAATAAAAGATTTTATAACCGCGTAACTGAAGTGACATTCGGAAATAGACAAGAAATGGAATTATCTACAAGCTGTTTTTAAAAAAAGATGAGTTTCTAGTATATACCAAATTATATTAATTTTTACTAAAATACAATTTTTCCCCATA
>CAKNXH010002042.1:119157-131995 GCA_932178445.1 Andricus quercusramuli | reverse complement strand
TTTTTTTTAATTATATATGCAGACTATGTATATATATTGAAATTTCGTCATAAGGACAATCGCAGGATTTCGCCGAGAGCGGGTGCTAATCTGAAGAATTGCATCCGCTCTCAGCGAATTCGCGATAAAATTTCAGCTGCAACCGCGTCTTGCGACCATGAGATACACAATTCCGTGGAAGATGCCATGCATCCTCTTGTCTTCGAGCTATATGTGCTGTACCCAGAATAATCCTGTTGTGAAGACATTCAAGATTCAGTATTCCGCGACTACCTTGACGATATAAAATATAAATTAGCGGAACTGAAGGCTTAAGGTGCATGCTTTTTTTCATGTGCAAAACCTTTCGCGTCCCGATATCTCGCCGACAGTTCGGAAGACGATATCCGTCGGAGAGGTTTTGCATCTGCATCGGAGAATATGCCTTATAGATTTCACGTCCTGAATGCGGCTCTTTGGCACGCCCTGGTTTGTCCAGGTTTCTCTCCAGCGCCAAGGTGTCGTACAGCTCCTCTGACGACGAGATCAGGATCTTCCGGGATGCCATTAAGTTGTCCTTCCTTCAAATTAACCTTGGCACATTTCTCTAACCCGAACTCCATTACATTCTCTTGAGCGCACTCTTTGTCAATATCTAGAGCTAGATTTGTTGCCGCAGAGGTAACCTTCGGAATCGCGAAGTACGAGAGATAGTGGCAATAATGTGAGGCGAAAGAGGAGGGGGCTCATGGTGTCGCCCTGAAACATACATCTCTGAAACGTGACAATGTTAGTGATCACACGATGTTTTCCAGATGAGATAGTAAATCTGGTTGTCAAAAGCGGCATTAATTTCTCTATGCACCTCACGATGTGTGGATGAACCTTTAAACTTTCCAACAAACAGATGATAAGTCTATGGGAGGTTGAATCAAAAGCTTTCGGGTAATCAATCCAGGCTATCGATACGAATCGCTGATAGAATGCTGCGTCTTTACAGATACATCTATTGATGAGCAGCTTCTCCCGACATCCTGCTACGCGTTTCTTTGAGCCGCGTTGTTCGTACGTCTCTCACCACACAGGTCCAATTGTCTGAACAATCCTATCATTTAGGATAGCTGTGAAGATCTTATACAGTGTGTTCAGACAAGATATCGGCCTGTAATTCTTAGGGGCAGCTAATTTGCCTGTCTTCGGCAGGAGCACTGTGCGCCCTTCCACCAACCACTCCAAAATAGGCTCTTCCGACATTAGCTATAAGGTGAAAATGCGGACCAGATGCTGGTGCGTCAAAGGAAACTCCTTCCACCAGAAATTCTTGATACCATCTGGTCCCGGAGCGGAATAGTTTTTCATGCCTCTTAATGCGTTTTTCTCCTCCTCGTTAGTGATAGGTGGGCATTCCTCCTCAGTTGTCATGAGGGCATTGCACAGCTCCTTGAAGATATTTATGTTCTCTGAGCCTTCCTCAAGTGGATGTTGGACTTTGTAGGTTTCTCTCCAAAATGTCTCGACCTCTTCTTATGTGGGCGAGTGGACGACAGTAAGTGGAGGGTTTCGAAAGAGTCGAAATGGATCAGACAAAAACTGTTGATTTTCTCTGACGTAACTCTCTCTCCGCTCCAGACTTCTCCCAGCTTTAGATAGTACTCGTATTCTGTCAACAACATGCTGCCTGATAGTAGCTTTGACTTGTTGAGTGTGTGATGCCAGATCCGCAGTTCGCGCGCGAACTGTCAATCCTTGGCAGTGAAAGTCCTGCCAGATGTTATGTAGTCAATCACACACTGAATGCGGGACGCGTTCTGTCGCTGCATTACACACACTACAATTGATAGTCCAGATGTCAGATTCGAGGGTTTGTTTTGAGAGATTTTTTATATTTAAAAATTAATTGTCTATTCTGAATAATTTTTATAGAATGTTATTTTAATACTTACGTTTGAGTGTTTTATACTTTATGAAAAATTTCGAAATCTTACAATTTCACCCGGGAAAATAATTTTCTTCATTTTTTGTTGTTTCTGCATCAGTAGATGAAAATGCGCAGAAGACCGAAAAATTTCATTGAACATAAAAATCCTAAGGTACAAAACTTAGCCTTGCTCTTTTTGGCATCGAGGGAAATACCACGGAATGAACAATCGACAAAAAGTGCTCAACTAAATTTTCGTTTTTTATAAATGATACCATAAGGAGTCAAAATATCAGGGATCGTCCATAAATTACGTAAGACGTTTTTCTTTTGTTTGTATCGTTGTGTCCTTCTCAACTTCACAGCAATTTTATTTCCTTCTTTATTCAAACAAAAGAAAAACGTCTTACGTAATTTATGGACGATCCCTCATAATACGCTGAACATGAATAATTCAGGGTGCGTAGATTTTCAAAATATAGTTACTTTATCAAAATTTGGAACTTTAGTTATTTTTATTGAATATGAGCTGACATTGAGATTACTTTTGGCCTCTCTTCATCTTGGACCCATAGCAAATTTTCGGAATTCGTTAAAAAGCTTCTTTCATAGAGATCCCTATATTATATCTTACAGGTGCAAGTGATTTGCAGTCAGGTACACATGAATCAGGAAGTTCACAGCAGCGTGGACGGCAGCGCAGTAGACGGGTTCCAGGTTAGTATATTATAATTTCTTTCTAACTAACAGAAAAGTGCTCAGTCTCAGAAAACAGCCAAATTGAAACTTAAAAAGTACACATTCTTACAGGAAATTTAATTCGCATCTTTTTTCATGAAGCTCATAACGTTTTGGAAATGTATAACATTCTTTAAAATCTGTGGAAATTAATGATAACCTATAGAAATTTATGGGAATTTACGGGCATTTATGGAAATTAATAGAAATATGTAAGAATTCACTGGTAATTTCAAGTAACAGTTCCGCTCGATGCATACGCAAGAGTTTAGGCTATAATTCCTGTAATTTGGAAAAACACTGTCAAGTGTAAGATGAAAAATGTCGAGAAAATCGGTCAAAACTGTTCGAATCTGTATTAACGTGTATCGCGGATTCTAATATATTTTCTAAACTTTTTTGGTTCTTCTCAACTAATTTGCATATGAACTTGCCATATCTGCCAGGAAATGTGTGCAAATTAATTATTGAAAATACAGTTTATAATGCGAATTGAGATGCTGAAATTCGAGAAAACGCCGTAAACTGCACTTACGGCTCCCTTCGAATTACGCACCTCAGAAACAGACCAACCGTAATTTGAGAGAACACCGTTTATATTAGAAGAACATGAAATAATTGAATTATTACAAATTTTTATTCAATTGTAAATTGTTAGAATTACTCTTCAATTATGAACAATTTGCAATTCAAAGTTCTGCAAGTTTGAAGAGATATAATTGGCAATCCTTCAGTGTTGAAAACATGAAATTACAAATTACTTAATTTTCCAGAATTCTAAATTTAAGAAACTTCAATTTCAAAGATATACAATTGAAAACTGTTTAATTTTAAAAGATATATAAATCAGAATTCCTTAACTGTGATGATTTTACGGATAAAACGTCGAGAGTTTTTAATTTTACATCTTTCAAACTGATGAGATTTTAAATATTATTCAGTAAAATTGCCGAATTTTTATTCGCTTAACACGAAACGCCTATAATTAATAATTTCAAATGTTTATATATAATTATTGACGAGAAATGAAAACATTTCGAACATACTTGGATTATGATCAAAGAGAAGTTAACAAAAGAATTACGTATTGCAAGATAGATTTTCCTAAATGTTAAGACTAAAATCAATTACAACGTTTTACATAAATTCAAATATTGAATAATGAATTCAACAAATTTCAGAACTCAAATAAGTTATTAAGAGATCATCCGAACAGAAATAATTTGGTCAGGAACACCGTGGTCGTTCATTGAAACAACACTATTAATTTCTTTTGAAAATTCTAAACTAACTATTTCCACTTTGAACAAATGCATTTATGCTTGAAAAGATTGTGATTTTGGATTTGATGTCAAAAGTTAAAAATACAAATGACGGATGCAATATAACGGCAAAAATTGTTAAATTTTCATACGTTTGAAACTTGCACGAAGAAAAAGGATCCGTATTACATACTATAATATTATTCAATAGCTTTGACCATTTAGTTGTCATAAGAAACAGTTCAAAAATCTTAAGAACATTTAAATTATTACATTTTTCTTTCATGTGGGAGCTTTAAATCCATTCTTTAGATACCTCAAGCCCTATGGACAATTTATATAATAAATCTTTTGGTTTTTACTGCTATATTTACATTAATTTTTCTATTTCTGACGCCTAAAAACTTGAGAACAACCCTCCTCATTAATTAATTTGATTTTATTTTTAGATTTATCTGTATCGAGTTTACCCTCTCGTGAATATAGTTCACGAGGAATTGGATTGCTCGACAATTTACTGTTTCCTGTTCAGTAAATTGGCCCCGAGAATGCACGCCGGTTCCAATCTTGAGAGGACGATGAACCTGAATCGAATTGAATGATTAGCAACGACAATATTAAAAGAAATTTCACCGGTTAACTGAGGTTCCCAATTTGCATTAAATGAAATTTCACTCTTTTCAATTTTTAGCCCCTTAATTTTAAAGTAGTTTCAAACTAAGAATTTTCTATCAATATAATTATCCTAATGCTCCGGATAGCCCCTAATTGAATTGTTTTCATTCTCGGAATATTGCCTCAAAGATCAAGATTATTCAAAGATATTATGGGGTCACGGAAGCGAAGTCCGAATTGCCACCGTTTAGTCAATTCTTTTTCGAGTCCTGCCTTCAGGATTTCTGACTATCAATCACGCCTGAATAGGCCGTTGTTCAATTTGCATCCTTCCCGAGAATATTATTTTAGTTTCGCGAAACAATTTGCCTTCACAAGTGTTAGCATTGCGCTCGTTTTAAAGTAAGAGTTCTTACTAATTTTTCCTCCCGTGAGAAGAACTGAGGACTAGATTATTACTGAATTTATTAAATGAAACGCCATTATGTGCAAATCTAAATGCAAGATGTGTCCTCCAGAATGTTGTCTCACTTTCCTATTTAATTGTGAATTGATCAATTTAAGTAATTTGAAACCAGGAATTTTTCTAGTGGCATTCGTTACAATCCAAATAAACGTTCTTCTACCTTTCAAAAGCCATACCAATTTTGATTAGAAAAGACTCATGGTTCCATGCTGGGAATTTTACTAATTCCTAAGAACGCCAAGAATCTTTATCAAAAATTATTGATCAGCTATTGGCAATTGTCTTTATTTTGTGTTTGTAATGTCTCAATTATCACTGGTTGAGCTCCCGTATGGGAACGGGTTGAAAGACCAATGATAAATTGATAGGGCTTGCAAAACACATCACCAATTGTTGCTCAAATTGTTACGCCCTCAAAATCCTTATTGCCACCTGAATAAGCCAATTCAGAGCGGCTTCACTAGCATTCTTGAGCTCCCGTATGGAAACGGGTTGAAAAAAAATGAGCGACCTTACTGATCTCCAGTTTGGCCCTGATCCATTTTGTTCCCGACAGGTTCAGATAGGGGCAAGCTTTTAAAAGTACGATTTATTCACAAAATATAAGTTTCCTCATTTCTGATAACCTGAAAATAAGTTCCAGTTTGTACCCACTTCTCCTCCTAATTATTACCTTCAGCTTAATCGCGGCTCCTTTTGATAAGTATCGGAAATCCTTGATCGGATGCTACCCGGAGAGTCAAACGCCCAACGCAGTGTTCTCTTGAACCATTGAGTGGAGAATGGCGATTCGACTGACCCTTGGTAATCACGAACATGATCTAAGAATAAACGGTCTAGCCACGCGCAACTTGAAAAAACGTTAACCAATAGGAAGAGCTCAGCCACCGGCGTCCATGTGGGATAAGTTAGCGCGCGAGAATGTAGTATATTTGAAAGGACGTAAATGTCATGAGAGAAGATTTCGAGTAAAAGATAAACTAATTGTACAATTTATAAAACAATGAAATTAGTTCGAAAATAATGTAATAGATAATATAAAATATTAAGAAATATATAACTTATTATCCCTGTAAAATAGAAGAAATATGGATAACATAACCTCTCAATGCACATGAAACATTTTACCTTTTAGGGCCAATGAAATGAAGTAGCATCGTCTGGAAAAAAGCAGCTTGTTTTGGGTCTCAAAGCAGTCTGTATTATGATTATATCAGTTTTTATAATATTCATAATTTTAGTTGAAAATTCATCTTTTTGGCTTAATATTTGAGGATTCATCATTCCACTTGAAAATTCATCACTTGGTTCCAAACTGTAATTATTTTTTGTTAACTATTCCTTTTTTGGTTGAGGAATTATATTTTTTAATAGGGAAATCGTTTTTTAAATGCAAATTAATATTCTTGGTTTGAAATTCCATTATTTGAGTTGGACATTTATATTTTTGGTTTCAAATGTGATCTTGCAATCTTTTCGAAATATTTTATATATTTCAAACATATCCAATAATATTTTAAGGATCCGCGGTCTAAAGCTGTTAACTGACATTTTTTTCGAAATCGACTTTTTTGCATTTTTTTGAAGTTTTTCAATATGCGGCCACTATCCTTCCAGCGGCATGTTGAAATTATCATTTTTTTTATGGATTGTTGAAAGAAGCGTTTCGGTATGTGCAGCACTGCAAATGAAAACGTTTTTCCGTCGCTTTATAAAATTTAAAAAATGTCAGTTAACAGCTTTAGACCGCGGACCCTTCATTTGTGAAATCATTAAAATTTTTGTTATATCATTACAATCTTTGTACACTCTTTTTGAATTATATGAAATACTCCTGAAATCTTTTGAATCTCTGCGAAATATTCTACTTGTGAAATATTTAGTAATATTTGAGAAATGTATGGAATCTTAGGTAAACCATTGAAGACATCATCAAAATCTGTGCTGAACATTTAAAATCTTTGAAAAATATTGGAAATCTTTTTGAAATCTTGGGGAAATTATTAAAACCTTTGTGAATGTATATACAATTAGCTCACCGTTTTTTGTGTTGATCTTTTTATTTCTGCACACTTTCTTCCACTCTTGAATATAATACTCCTTCTTCGGAATTTTCTATTTCGCCCACTTTTGAGTGTTATTCAAAGATATAAAATATTTATGTATTTTATACTTAACCGTTTCTGCTGATTTTTTGTTCATTTTACCTAGCCTCCGGTAAAATCTACTGAACTCGGCGTTTTCCATATACTTGTACATTTCACTGGGAGTTAGGTGAAATCTACAGGAAATCAGTAGATTCAACTAAACTTCTTTTAGAATATTCTGAAATGTCATTTTTTCCGTAACTGTACCGATTGTGCTGTCAATCTCGCGAATCCTTTCTGCGTGTGGTACAAGAGGGGTTTTGAGGTCGGCGATTCGGAATTATGGGCTCTTTTTGAAACAATTCTTTAATGAAAATCTCTGTTATATCTTGCAGCTGGAGGTGTTTGGATGTCAAATTTACCTATTATGTTAGCACAGCAGCAATATGAACACGACGAAGTCCATCCTTCAACTTCCGGAGTTCGAAGTTTGTATATATTATAATTATTTAAATTAGGAAAAATTTGTGAGGACTCAAGAGAGAATTCAAATTCTATTTGTTAACCGCCCATTAATTATTCTCGCTGAACGGCGTTGGACCCTAGAGACCTTTGAAAGATGTTTTGAATTTTAAATTAAAGAGTACATATTCTTATAGAAAAATCTATTGCGCATCTTTTTTCTCTGGATAAAAATGCTATGGCTTTCCCCGTTTCTGAAATAATTCCGTAAATCCCGTTAAAAAAAGTTTCTGTAAATTTTAGAAATTCATGTAATTTGTAAAATTTATTGAAATTTATGATGATCTGCAGAAATTTGTAGAAATTTGTGGACACTTATGGAAATATGTAGTTATTCACCGGTCACTTTTGCGAACAGTTCTGTTGCACGCATACGCAGCAGTTCAAACTTTCATTTATAAAATTCATAGAAATTTATATATAAAATTTGTGGAAATTTGTCATATTTGGGATTTTTATTTTAATTAACGGGCAACTTTTAATAACTTCAATAATCTTCTGCTGGGCGTATGAATTGTGCTTGAAATTTTTATTTTTCCCAACCATGGCGCTCAAACTATAAATCCTATTTAACTATTTTTCTTATATTTTACATATTTAAAACAATTTCATTTTCATTATCAACAAAATTAAGTAATTGTGAGTAATGAAAAAATAAATTACTTAACATTATTTGCTTGCATTCAGCACCTGATTCAGTAATATACTAATTAGAATTTAACACAACTAACACTTAAACTTTACTAATTAAAAATTCAGCTAGTGTTATTTTCATTGAAAAAACGTGTTTATAAGTGTTAAACATTCGGATGCTTCAGATGAAAATAAATTTTTTATCACACCGTCATCATATCTGCGATTTTAGGTACCGTGAACGATACCTAAAATATCACTTCTTAGCCTAGGGCGTGAAATTTTTAGTTAAGGTGCAGCTTACTAAAACGTAACTGAAACTGTGATCTGATTAGCTGACGAACATTTGTATCTGTACTTTATGGTACGATGAGTGCACTGGCCCCAACTTTGGCATGTAACCTTAACATCACCATTGCCCTTGAATTTAATAGAATTGAATGAAATTGAATTAAACTGAACTAAGTGGAATATAATGGAATGTAATGGAATTTATTTGAATAGAATTGAATGGAATTTAATTTGATGGAATTGAGTGGAATTAAATTGAATCAAATTGAATTTGATTGAACTGGATGTAATTGAATTGAATAGAACTGAATGGAATTGAAGACAAAAATTGAGACAAAAACTTGCCTTGCTCGTTTTAATATCAATGGGATGCTAGAAAATGGACAATTGGCAAAAAGTCCTTCATGAAAAATGTTTTGATAGAAATTGTACGTGACAAAATATAATTACAAATAATTTATGACTTTGTTCTACCTTTTTCAATCAACTGGTTCATTCTGAGACGTATGACGAAAAATCCTATACTTTCACACATGTCAGTGGATAACAAGAACTCAAAATAACAAAATATTTCAAAAATACATAATTCAGGGTGTCTCTATTATGAAAATATATTTTTTGCAACACCCACCTCGAAAGTATTCTGTTCCATGTAGCTAAATTATACGCGATGTGACTCATTCCGGATAACAATGCGGGAATAATATAGGCGCATGCGCAGTTCGATTCTTATATACTTTCCACATCAGCGGAATGTACGCGCATGCGCACTTTGCAGATAAGCAACTGTCCGCATCGCGACAATTCGGGGGCAGCGTAGCAACAGCAGCGCAATATATAATTAATATTTTTCGTTACCAGCTCCTAACAACTTTCTCGGTAGGTTGTTGCAAAAAACAGCGTGTGATACACGTGCGCACAGGCAATTGCTGACTCGTGTAATTTCAGCATTTGCCTTCAGCTCTTCGCACTCGTCCTCGTTTTCGCACTCGCTTCGCTCGTGCGTTAACCTCCGACTCGTGCTTCGAGCCTCCGGCTCATGCTGACAAACTTACACTCGTTGGCAATCACCTATTTTGCGCACTTGTATCACAAATAGCTATTTTTTCATCGAAAGTTACCTCGGTTAATATTAACTGACTTCGAGTACATTTGAGCCATCTTTAGTTTGGAGAAATAGCAAAACTTTGTGGTTTGTTAAAAAAAATTCTTTAATAAAAATCCATATATCATATTTCACAGACCCTGATACACCACGAGTGCCCAATGAGAATGTGATATTACAGCAGATGCAACGACTAAGCATCAATCCTCAAAATAATGGTATGTATGATTTTTTAAGCTGAAGAATGTGGTGATCTAGAAAAAAAAATTTAAATTTTATTCCATAACCGCCAATAAATTGTTCTTGCTGAATAACGATGGCCCTAGGTGTCCTTTGAAACAAGTTTCGAATTTTAACTTAAAAAGTACATATTCTTATAGGAAATTTAATTCTGAATTTTTTCTCTGGGTAAATACTTCAGCCTTCTCAGTTTCTTAATTTAACCCGACTACAAAGTTTTACAAAAAAAAAAAAAAACGAGTTTGTATAAATTTTAGAATTCCAGCTTATACTATTGGTCAATTCAATTAGTCATAGCTCTCCATGTGTATATGTTACAGGAAAAGTATATAATCCAGGCATTATATATAATCCCCAGGCATTATAAATTTGACCTTAGTGGCGGATTTAGGTATTTTCTGCCCTTAGGCTGAAAGAAATAGACTACTAGATTTTGAATCCACAGTAATCTCAAATATTGCCTGTCATGTAGCGCTTTTCATTGTTTGTTTTTGGCCGCGAAAGAGATGAAAGTGATAAGGACGAAAATTGTGCGCGGTAAAATTGAAATTCATTAAATAAATCATGTAATGTTTTGAATCACTCAATAAATTACATAAGTGAGTTAAATGAAAAATTAATTTTTCCAGACAAATATATTTTTAAACTTTTACACCAATCGATATTTTTTATTTGCTTTTTTATCATGGAAAATATTGTTCTTATATCTTAAAAATTTACATTGTGATTGAACTACAAAGTAAAAGCACTCTACCACGCGTTAGGTCCTTTTCGCGTTAAAGAAGGGCATGATAAATGAAAGAGCACTTATACAATTCAAAACAGGTATACTCGCTACGTATGGCAACATGGCATACTGGAATGACATTTTTATTGACAATGTACTTTGTTTTTTGCGCATAAACACTTATTGATTTCATGCATTGTTTTTTATAAACATTACGAAAGTCTTGAATCAGTGCAACAATAGGGTGATTCAAATTTATACCTGTATAAATTCGACTTCTGATTTTTCGGCAAAGAAACAATTGCTTGAAATTCCTGAAAAATGGTAAATTTTGTTTCATTTTGAAAAAAAATTAGGAAAATATTTAGAAATATTAAGAAAACAAATTTTTTGTATGAATAAATAAAAATGAAACAATTAGATTTTTGAAGATTGCAAACAAAAAATTTAGCAGGTTTTTGAGCTTTTCAAACGGCTTCAAAAGGATAAAGAATTTATTGAGTTTTCTAAGAAAATTGAAAATGATTTTTTATTCAGAATAATTAATTTAAAGATAATATTTCAGAAGATTTTGAAGGATTTTCAAAATTGCAAGAAATAAATCTGCAAGATTTGAAGGCAATTCTTTTAACTTTGAAGGATTTTTAGATAATTTTAGGAAAATTTGAAAAATAATTTGCAATTTGAACTTGTTTAAAAAACGTTCAAGCAAGATGTAGAAGTTTGACAATTTTGAAGCGTTTTAAGGGTTTTGAAAGTTCTAAACATAATACAGCAATTTTTCTAAAATACCTTGGAAAATTTAGGATCATTTTTTATTTTCAAAAAATGGTTCTAAAAGAATATTCAAAAGGATGTAAAAAACAACGCCGGTTCTAATGTATAAATAACAATTGAACAATTAATAATTTTCCACGATCCAAAGTAAAATTAATTTATTTTCTAATATAAAAAATTTTCAGTCTAAACAAAAATTATAATCATTCAGCTTTCATTTTATGCGCGTACTTATTGAGCGTTTGAATAAAAAAATTGTTAAGTGTTAATTCTGAAAGTTTAAAATGCAAAAGGGTTCCTCTTTGAGTATTTTCGGGAGTGCTTATGTATGGTAATATGTAATATGTAAATATGTAAGTATGTAAATATTTTTTGACTGATTCACAAAAGTTTTCTACGAAACGCCACCTTTTTGTAATTTTTACATAATTTTAGGGCATAATTCTAGGAAGACATCCTATCAGTTCTACGCTGGCTAAGCCTGGGGCTAAGAAATTTTGGTGAATTTGATTTTATGAAAATATTCTATTAAATATATCAAATGTATAATTGTTTTTCTCAATAATAATTCCGTTTAAAAGATGAAAACCCCCGCTCAGCAGAAATATTATAATTAATTAATTGTTGAGTAGAGGTTTTCTTTTAAGCACTTTTTTTCTACCTTTCCTTCAAGAGTGAGCGACCTAGCCCCACATTTTGAGGTGAAGTTGCTCACACTTCAAGGGATTACTGTAAAAAATCTACAAAAGAACAAGCCGCATAGCCCAAGTTTACGATGCTGTCTAACACATATTTTTTCCCTGTACAAAAAAATTCATAAATCTCTTTTTGTCTCAAAGAACTAGCTGCTGCGGAAAGTGCAGTTCCCGCTCTAGATTACGAACCATGCGACAACATTCATGAAGGAAGCATTGTTTCTGTAAAAATTGAAGGTAGAACTTATGCTGAATATGGAATACTTAAGAACAGTGAAACGTACCACTGGGATGAGCGGATTTACCATAAAGATAGAATACCATTTGACAGACTACAACGCGTGTTTATAGAACTTCTTGATTCTGATCCGTCAACGAGAAGAATAACATGGAACAGGAAGTTCTATGCAGAACTCCCACGTCGCATTGAGTCAAGCAAAAAAAAACAAAATGAAAAGTCCAGAATTGCCGTGTATCGCCGAAATCATTTTTGTTATGCAAATCTAGCAATTGAATATCCAGATATGGCGAATCCTCCTAAAAATGTAGTCCATGTTGTCGGCGAACATAGCCCCCGTCATTATTTAGCCTTTCATGGTGTGCTACGATTTCCTTCGAATAGAGATCGCAGCCCTCCTCCTTGGGTTCTACAAAAGATACCACCCGGGTGGTATGCGCCAGTATGAAAAAAATGTCTCACCCAATTGTGTCTTGTTACGATTTATAATGGGACAAAACTATTATCAAATAAATATCTTATTGTCTGTCAATGACTCTCACTGA
>CAKNXH010002042.1:87784-118757 GCA_932178445.1 Andricus quercusramuli | reverse complement strand
GTGGGCCAAAGTGAAAAATTTCGTGACTAAACCATGGAACTTTTGGCAGGGATGACCTAGAGGGATGAATTTTTTCAAAATTTACAGATGAATAACTACAGAATAGAGGAAAAATACGAAGGAGCTGAAAAAAATATTTTTCACCTTGAAAATCTTGGTTAAATTTGAAATTTGTTGACAAAAAGTTTTATTATTGGAAAACATGGGCGCTTAGATATTATACTACATGAGTTACACATATATTCTAATAAATTTCTTTATGGCGAATCCAAATATGGACTTTAAATTAGCATAGGGCTTGCTGTTTATGAAAAAATGCAATTAAATGATCTATTTTAAACCTTCATGGAATGAATGATTTCCACTAATGTAAATTTCACTATTTGTCGTATTCAAGGGGTTTTGGGGTCGTCGAATTGGAATAAAAAGTAAAAATGTAACAATTTCAAATGGCGGATCCAATATGGCGGACCATCATTGTAAGACCGAGTTGATATGACAAAATTACTGTACGGGGGTTTTCCGGTCGCTGATTTCGAACCTAAAATGAAAATTTTAACATTCAGAATATCGGATCCAATATGGCGGACCTAAATTGTTGGACCAAGCCGATATGACTGCAAGTTACTTAGGGTTTTCTTATGTCGTCAATTTCAAATCTATATTGAAAATTCAGAAATATTAGATGGCTGATGTAATATGGCATCAGACATTAAAAATTAAAATGAAAATTTAAATCATAAAGTTTTTGAATATTCACTTTAGATTAGGAATCAGCGACCCGAAAACCCCCGTACAGTAATTCTCAGTCATGTCGGCTCGGTCTCACAATTTTGGTCCGCCACATTGGATCCACCACTATTAATTTCGATATTTTTACTTTGTATTCCAATTCGACAACCCCAAAGCCCTTCAATACGACAAATAGTGAAATTTACATTTTGGAAATCATTCATGCCATGAAGGTTCGAACTAGATAATTCAATTGCATTTCTCTTACAAACAGGAGGTCATGAGCTGATTTAAATCCCATATTTGGATTCGGCATGGCGTGCGTTTCAACTGTATCCGCATAAATCAAAACATCACCGACGTGAATGACAACGTTAGGCAAATCGTGAAATAAATCTGTAAACATTTGTGTGAAATATTCGGAGGCGCAATGTATGCCGAATGGAAGCCTTTTAAACATAAAACGTCCGAAAGGGGTTATAAATGTAGTTAGAGGTTGCATTTCCTCATATAATATAAAAATATAATATAAATTTAAGTTTCGTGTAGTCGCAGCCAGGGGGGTGGCACGATTTTCGCTTTTGCATTAGAGGCGCGTGTGAGTTTTGTGAAGAACGGCGATTCGTGAAACATTGGCGCCACCTACGCGACGCCCTGTCTGCTCATTGCCTGTTATTATTTTGCATATAAAAACTCGTGACATGTCATAGCTTTATCGTCTATTTGCCGTATTTTGTTCATTTACGGATAAATGTGTTATGAAAATGGGGGGCATCGATGTATAGCAGCTAACTGTCGATCAAGGTACGACTAAAAAACAAAGTTTTAGCTCCGGATGGAACGGTTATACCAGTAAGAATTACAACTTGTGTACACCGATGTCCTTCAACCTAAAATAATCGAATGGCTCTGACAGTTTCGTGACTACATAGATTTTTAAATTTTGATATATTCTTCGTGTTGCCAAACTATTAGATTATTGTGATAGTGCGTAAAATTATAGCTTAAATAGATTTTTTTTATTTGAAAAATATTTAAAGACCCTTACTATCTTTGAGAAAAAATGTAAAAGTGACATTAATGACAGTTTTGAATTATCGCTTATTTTCGACATTTATGTACAATCACATTAATTTATTAGTAGATTCAACTATTAAAGTAAATTATATTTGTAAAATAATAATTTTCTTGCGGTCAGAATAGTACAAGAAACCTAAATTAAAAAAAGGATAATTTTGCCCAAAAGAAAGTCGCGAAATTTTGTAAAACGTAGTTTTGCTCAATTGTGTATAATAAATTATTATTTAATTAATAATTAGTTAATGATTAAATAATTATATTTATTTAAGTAAATCAACGTGGCATTTGTTACTCACATATACCTTGTATTTTTTTATTATAATGTAATGATACATTAGGATCTATTACTATATATTTTGGGGTACTTTCCTATCAATAAGTTTCAAAAACTGAGGGAGACATGGCTGCTGCCGCAAATCACGTTTGCTCATTTTTATTTGCGGTGAGCATGATAAGTCCGGAACGAATTATCTGAAATAAAAAAACCAACAAGATTTCATTATTATATTCCTATACGCAGTCCCAGAACGAAGGGTTTTCAAAAATTGCATGCTCACCGCAAATAAAAATAAAGAAAAACATGTTTTGTTGCAGCAGACATGTCTCAACCACTTTTTAAAACTTGTTAATAGAAAAGTACCCAAAAATATATAGTAATAGATCCTATGTAGTCTATTTTAATGAAATTGTATCAACATTGGTAATAAAAATTTTTAAATCCCTTAAAGTTACTGTATATAACCCCCTAAAAATAGGAAAACTATTTTTTATATTGTCATTGCTGAAAACTTAGTTTATTTTTTTTAAACGTTAAAGACATAATCCTTATATTTCACCATTTCACTCTACTTGAAAATTAAAAACCGACATTTCCAGTGTATGCAAGGTCTATTTTTTAATGCTAGATATTTTTTTAATTCAAGAAATAGTTAATCCTTGCTTGATTCAAGCGGGAAGTGTTTAAATTATCCACAAACGTCAAAAATATTACAAAAACGGAGAAAAATACTAAATCTCCCATGACTCTAATCAGCTCTAATTCAAATGTAGGACGTCGCGCTAGTGGCGCCAGTGTTTCATTTTCTGCCGTCCTTCACAAAACGGACACAGCGTATTTGTATGGCGAGTCACCCCCCTGGTCGCAGCATTAGCGTATATCGCCATTCGGTTTAGTTACACAAACAGCTGGGCTGCATCATTCTCAAGGAAAGTTAACCTTTATTAAGATGTGTTGTTCTTCTAATTTACTTTAATTATTTTTGAGTTTGTTCCACAAAGGTATCGTTACTACCCTTAGAACTGTCAACGCATGAGGAGTTGAATTTTCTTTCAACTGGATTGTGAGCTCTTTTCTGAAGTGACCGATACCGCTAAAAACTTTATAAAATTCTTTGAATGGATCGACTTTCGTGAAAGATGTTACTTTGTTTTCAGAACTGCCATTTACTGTAGATTCAATCGCGTCAACAATTTTTACTAAATCAAATGCTTTAATATCCGGCTTACCTAATAGGAACATGTCTAGCACTTTTAAAAGGTAAGCTTTTACTTTTTTAGTTACATCCCCTCTACGCAATTTGAGATTAAGGTAGTCAATTACAGGCAATTTTTTCCGGTCCGCTCCTATGATGATTCTCTCTAGTCTATTAATTTTATAGTGAAATTGTGGTGGTATAATTTTGAATGGAACGTAAGTTACATCAGCACATGTATCTACACTGAACTCAATGCCTTCAGCAAAATCAATAACATTAAAGCTAACTACATAATCGTATTTGTTAGAATGCTTAAGTGCGATTGATCCGAGGAATGCTGCGTTGACTTCGTCTTCTTCAGTTATCTCTTCTCTAACGTAGCATACTCTTTTGGACATGCAAACATGATCCCAATGTCCTGACTTTTGACAGTTGCGACATTTAGATTTTAGCACCGGACATTTCTTCATGTCTGGATAGCCAATACTGGCGTCAATGTGGCGTAATCTTGGGATGATAAGGCTGTTTAGTACTAATCGCCAATTTCGGGGCTGTACTAAAATACTGTACTGGGAATCAGTATTGGCGCAGTAATGAACATAAGCTTTGCCTCCAGACATGATGAGGCATTTCATCGGATTGAGAAAAAGTTGTTAGCATTAAAGTAAGTTTAATTTATAAAATATATAAACTGAATACATTACATATTAATACATATTTTAATTCTTAGAGAAGAAAATAAACGGCATTTTCATTTTCAAGACGTAAACATTCTAAGTGACAAAAAAGTTCATATAAAAAATTTTGTTGCTGTAAAATATTAAAAAACTGCATCTGTCTGAATCCCTGAGGAGCATTAAAAAAGGAAAAACTTTTACCACATTTAAAATAACACCTAAAAATTAAATTTTTAGACGAATTACACAAGCTATGAAAAACATGACATAGACCAAATTTATTCGTCCAAAGAAGAGGTACAAATTTGTTACCAAGCATGTTTCGATGGGATGCGTAGTTTTTGTTTTATTTCTGAAAATGACATTGACATTTAAAAAAAATCAAATTTTTGGAAAAACAATGCAAGGTACGATAACAGATGAATCAAAAAAATTGTGCATTCAAAAAAGATTCACAAACTTGTAATTAATTTTTGTAATGAAAATATATTCCAAATAAAAAAAATTAACTTTTTTGAAACACGGACAAGCTAAAATAACATTTTAACTAATGAAAATTGTCGCCTAAATTATATCCTTATTCTTCATTTGAAATCAAATAAAAATTAATAATTTGTATATTGAGAACATATAACACGAAGCACAAAGTGCGCGATCAGTGTATTCCAAGCGCGAATCACAACGACCAAATCGTGCGCCGTAAGTGCACTCAAACTTTTTTGTTTCTATCATACGGTGCACAGAACCGAGCGTGGAACGCAAGGTTCAAATGATTTTCAAATCAAATATCGTGCGCGAAGCGGGAGTGTCTGGATGAGAATGTGTTCCTTAAGGACGATAGAACCGTAAGTAAATAAAGTTCATTTTCTGTCGAAAATAAAAAGAAAATTCAACAATCTCTTCACATGTAGAGGTTTTGATAATTTTAAAATATTTGCAAATAAACTTCTTCTTTTCATCGATGTCGAACACGAAGTTAAACAATCTAGAAGAACCGAGCGTAAAGCGCGATGTAAATACTTCCGAGCACGTAGCGCGAGGTGAATACATAGTCGAGCGCAAAGCGGGGCATAAATATATGATCGAGCGCGAAGCGCGAGATTCAACAGTCGCGCGCCCTACGCGCGCTCAAATTTTCGAGCCGACTTCTGACACCATGTTTAGGGAAGGAAGTCTATTCTACAAAGACAAAATACACTTGCTAGATACATTTCTATATAATAAGGTGTGGAACGTGATCTTAGAGCGCGCACTCTATTAGCCCCAGTACCCTCCATACTGTCTCTACGTCCCCCAATCACATTACCTCTATATTCACATGGATGGGAATACAGAGGTACTTGCCTAAAGGCACGTCCACACAACAAAACCCAATAAGGAAATTCAACTTTATTTTCTTCAAAAGTTCATTTCTGTTAATTAAATGGTCTAATATTATATTTTTTCCTGCAGAATTCACCCCTTTTGGCAGAAAATTCTACTCTTTTGCTGAACATTTAAACATTTTTTTGACAATTCCTTCTCGCGGTTGGAAATTAATTTTTGATTTGAAAATTCCAATATTTTATTTGATGTTAAAAATTAATATTTCTAATTCGAAAGTCCAACTTCTTTATTATTTGTCTTATTGGTAGAAAATTCAACTACTTTAATGAAAGTGGAACTTTTTTGATATAATTCATTTTTTTGTTTGTTGAAGATTTATAATTTCAGTTACAATTCAAATGTTTGTAAAACATTAAACTGTCCTGTTAAAAATTAAATTATTTGATCAGGGAAAATTCCCTAAGCGTTCTGGTGTAATATTAACCAAAAAGCGGTGAAATTTCCGAACGATTTAATGGGGAAAATTCCTTATGCCATTCTGTATTGAAACGGTTCAGTATAAAATAAATATTTTATACTTATAAAATTTACTTAAGAGCGGGTAAGAAATAAAATAAATACGCTACTGAATGACTTGCGAATTCCTGGGCGAAAGAGTTATATAGATCGCATGTAACACTATGCGAAACAGGTGCGGTTGCGTGCGCAACCTGTACGATAAGTGGGGATGCGAGGACCCGCGACGACGGGACCTGTGTGATTACCAAGGATCACTCGAATCGCCAGTCTGCGCTCGAAGGTTCAAAGGAACACACTGTCGAGCGTTTGACTCTTCGGAAAACTTCGCGAGAGCATCTTATGAGCAGCTTAGGATTGATCTGCCAGGTAACTGACAGAATAAGAGGGACATAGGACAACTTTTAGCATTTTTTAATGATCCTTTTCAGGAATTATATATATTAAATAATAACAAAAAATTAAACTTTGAGGACCAGCCCCTCGCATGTCCTGTTAAAAGACTAAATTGACCAAGAGCAGCACTGGAGATCTTTAGGATCGCCTATTCTTCTTCAACCCGTTCTCATACGGGCGCTCAAGAATACCAGTGAAGTTACTCAAAATCAATTAAGTTCATTCAACAAAATCAATCAAGAGTAGTACTGGAGATCTTAAAGATCGCCCATTCTTTTTTAACCCGTTCTCAAACGGGGGCTTAAGAATGCCAGTATGGCCACTCGAAGTTAATTAAGTCGAATGGGCAGTGAGCTGTTCGAGGAAAAACCAATTTTTTTGTGAATGCAAGATAATTTCTGGTTTTCAAAGGTAGAATTTGCATTTTTAAGGTCAATTTTACCACAAACCAGTGTGGAATAACAAAACTAATGATAATAATAGTAAAATCAGATAGGAAAATGAGATCGCATTCTGGAGGACAGATATTGCACTGAAATCTGCACGGAATCTCGTCTCATTTGTAAAATCATTGAATAAGTTGATCCTCGGTTCTTCGCTAGGGAGGGTAAAATTTATAGGATCATATTAATTATGCTTGAGTCAAATCATGAGTGCTCCTAAGATTATTTAGCCGCAATAACAAAATTTTGGTATTTGCGTAAAAGAGCAAATAAAGGAAACAACATTGGCTTATTCAGGCGTGATAGGTCTTTCGAAATCCTGCAAGCAGGAGTCTAAAAAGAATTGACAAAACGAGCAAGTTTCGGACTTCGCTTCTGTGGCCTCACAATCTTCTGATGTTTATGATTCTTTTTTTTGTAGAAAAACCTCAATAATGAGAATAATTCAAGTAAGAGCAAGTTTGGACACTGGATATAAGGATAATTACATTTCAAGAGAATTTATAATTGAAAACTATTTCAAAATCAAAGGGTTAAAATTAGAAAAGAGTGAAGTTCACTATAATGTAAATTGGGAACCTCAAATTACGGATAAAGTTTCTTTTTATATCGTCGTGGCTAACAAATTAATTCGTTTCAGGTTTATTGTCCTTACAGGATTGGTACCGACGTGCATACTCGGCACCAACTTCCTGATTAGAACACAGCAAATCGTCGGACGATCCTAATACTCATGAAGTAATTTCATGAAAGGAGACCACGATACAAGTAAATTAAGAACTTATTTTTTTTATAAAAAAGGGGAAAACGTTCTCATATCCAGGCATCAGTAAAAGATATATTAAATTAATGCTCATAAACTAATAAATAACGTTACAGTATGAATACCGAAAATTTTGGGAACTTTTCCGAACTTAATGTAGCAAAAATTCCCCAAAATTTGTGAATAGTCATATTCATTATTGAGGGAAATACCCATACAATTTTTTGGAATATTAACCAAAAAGTGGTGAATTTTCCCCAAGAAAATAAAGGGTATATTCCCTATGCTATTATACAATAATGCTTGGAATTTTGAGAATTTTTGTGGAATTTATATAGGAAAAATGCCTGCTCTATTAAACACTCGACGCGTCATCTCTGTTCCGAGAAAGGCAGCACGTCGCGCCCTGGCGGATTTTCTCCTGAACTATCAGCTCGATTCAAATGAACGCAGTAGCAAAATCTGAACTGTGTCGTGGTGCATATTATAATTATTAGTATACTACTCTTAACTGATTAGTAAAAACTTGTATTATTAACACTTATTAAGAGCAAAGCACTGCAAAAAAAATTTTAATTAAAAACGATCAATACATTGTTTTTGCATGTAACATGCAAATCATTTATTGCATTCTAGCGGGAACATCAGAAATTTGAAGAGAGAAATCTGTGAGATGGCATTTTTTACAGTTTGCGGAACCCTGTTTTGTTGGCGCACTGCGCCTACGTTGACATACATACATACTCTAAGGGAGCGTCCCCTAATTACGTAAGGCTTTTTCGGGGTTGCGGGGATTGCTAATTATTTTTTTCAAATATATGAGATATGAAGAATGTAAAATCGTAAAAAGTTTGAAAATCAAAAACAGAACACTGCTAGAAATAACTCACGAAGACCTTGAGTGTGTATATTTAATGTAGAGGCAAATGACCCGTTTTCATTCGATTGTGAAAAAATATTATTTTTCTTGACTTCATCCGAAGAAACAAAAGAAAATGCTTTAAAATTGAAGACAGGTTACGTCACGTTAAAAATTTCATAATGTGACCGACTCACTGTTTCAATACAGTTGAGAATGTTACATTATCGCCATATTCAATTAAACTTTCCTATTTTTCAAATTTTCCATTTCCGGAACATTTTTTTTAATTATATACAATTTAACTTAAGTTTATCCATTTTTATCGAGAAATTATTTGATCTTCACTATTAAATTAGAAAATATCTCGATTGATCGAATTACTCATTTTTTTTTAAATCTTCAGTGCAGTGGTCCAGTTTTCGGTAATAAAATCTTTTAAATATTCAGAGAACAAGAGCGCTTATAAATTTAAATACACTTCTACGAGTATGAGCACTGAAATTGATACTTATTCCTCTCGGGCCTGATTAGAAAAAATAAATACTTCCGAAATTTTTATATTAACCTCTGGCACAAGATAAAACTTTTTATATTGGTGATATTCTATAGATGGCAATCGGCGGTTGCCAAACGTTTTCAACTGCGCATGTGCCGAGAAACGTGGGCCTATTTAAAATCAATAAATACTATTAATACTCACACAAGTAAATGTTAACAAAAGTTTTTTATTCTTATTTAAAACAAATCAAATTGCATTATAGAAATACCTAGCTTCTTGACAAAAGTGTATATTAACCTAATATTGCAAGTGTATATTATATCATTTTGAATAGCCCCGCGCTTCTTGTGCATGCGCAGTGGAAAACTTCGGAATTACAAAATAACCTGAAAACTGTCACATTTCATGTGCGATATCTTCCTTTCAAGAATGACTAATGTCTATCCCACTTGAAAAAGTGGACGTACAAAAGGACGTACAAAAGTAAGTACAGAAGTACGTAAAAAAGTACGTACAAAAGGATGTACAAAAGGACGTACAAAAGGACGTACCAAAATACGTCCCAAATTGGGATACAAAAGGACGAACTTTGGTACGTCCTTTTGTACGTCGTTTTTGACGTAATTTCTTACATTAAGAAAACTGCGTAAAGATTATTATTATTTTTTTTTTAGTTTAATGCATTAAAAATATTTCTGATGTATTCTATACGTTGAAAAAAAGGTTTATATTGAAATCAAAAAATTAAAGTTATACAGTCATACAAAAAATTAAGAAACTAACGAAATTTCTATGATATTATAATATCATATAAGACAGATTTCATATGAGATCGAGCAGTCTGACCCGGGCGATGTCACGAAATTGGTTGGGGCTGAAATATACTGTTTTCCAATGTAAAATATGAGACATGTATTTTTTGCTTTTGATCAAAAATTTTTTTTCACGAACTTAGGGCTACATGAATATTCAAGTTTCATCCTCGCTAAACCATTCCTTCTTATAGAAAAACTTATTTTTTGAAAACAACTTTTTTTTAATATGATGTATAACTATGAAGTTAATTGAAGATGTTGACGATATAAAAACAATTGAATGCTCTATCAGAAAAAAACGAAAGTCGGGAAAAATAGAATATTTTGCTTCGTGTCATTTCATCTTTGGCAATATCTGGAGTAAAAAAATCGTGTTGAATAAAAACTTTCGTTAGTTTCTTAATTTTTTGTATAACTGTATAACTTTAATGTTTTGATTTCAAAATATACGTTTTTTCAACGTATATCAATTCTGGTGTTTTCTTTAGCGACAACCGACTATGCTATTATACTATTTGTCTAATGAACAAGCAGGATACATTAGAAATATTTTTAATGCACTAAACTAAAAAAAAAAATATTCTTTAGGCACTTTTCTTAACCCTCCGGTGGTACGGTGGTATGAGAAGACATACAAGGTACGGCAGGGTCGCATCCGACCCGACCTACTATTAATGGGGTTCAAGGCAATAACAATTTTACAATAAGTATTTTAATTAATCATAATCTTTATAAGTATCTTTTCAGTATCACAATGAATTGGAGTATTGTAAAATAATATCAGAAATAATTGCAGTATCATAAAATTGTATCACAAAATTGCAAACACCAGTCATACCAAAGGAAAAAAAAACCGCAAAATATTCACTTATTTCTGCTGAGAATCAATCATAACACAATTATTTTTCACGAAAGAAAATTTTTCCACACGAAGAAATCCTTATCAAATAAAAAAATGGAGATTATAACTCAATAAGCTGTATTGCAATAGTAAATTAGACAAACTTTCTCGTCGAATTAGAATAAGAACGTGAACTAGTGGAAAGACTAGTGATACAAATCTGTCTTGACACCTTCTACGGTACTGACTGATAGGGTATCTGACCACTAGAAATCACTTTGAAGTGGTGTGGGGCAAGGAGAACTGAAAAGCTAACGTTCGGGTCGGATCCGACCCCCACCGTACCAGTGAAGGGTTATTGTAAGAAATTACGTCAAAAACAACGTACAAAAGGTCATACCAAAGGACGTGTAAAAGGACGTATAAAAGGACGTACCAAAGTACGTCCTTTTGTATCCCAATTTTGGACGCATTTTGGTACGTCCTTTTGTACGTCCTTTTGTGCGTCCTTTTTTGCGTCCTTTGGTGCGTCCTTTTGTACGTAATTTTGCACGTACTTTTGTACGTCCACTTTTTCAAGTGGGATGATTTTAGTTTCTTCATTAAATTTTTTCCAGCGAAATATTATTTAATTCAAATTATGAATCAAAATGTGCATCATTAACTTGTGCAATCTTTGAAGTGAGTCAGAGTTCAGCATGAGAAAATTGATTCTAATAGAAAATCCAGTTTTTTCTGTGTTTGTACATTAATATTACCTTAGCCCTGAAAAGTGCATACTTTTATCAGTAGAATAATGATAATAAAATGAAGGTAAAAATAAAAGTCGAATCTTGCTCAGGTGATTGCAACGAGCTTTGTTTTTTACTTTTTGTTACATAAATTGAAATATATTATAGGATTTATATAAACGAACACAACTTTGGCATGAAACATACAAACAAAATTATTCTTTCGTAACTTAGCTTTCCTTCTTTTATCCGGGAAAAAATGCGTTTAAAAAGTAACGATTTTCACTTAATGAAATATTAAACAAAAACTTGAAAATATGGAAATTTCCTTCCTTGATGTAATTTACTAAAATGTAAATTTACTAAAATGTGATGTAACTCATAAAACCTGAAAATGTGTATTTTGTTTAAAAATTCTACTATTTCATGGACGATATAAGTAATTTAAAAAAAAATCCCTTTCTCAATTCCAAAATTAATTTTTTTAACTGAAAATTCGTTTTCACGTTGGTTGAAAATTGTCTTTTTTTACTAAAAAATTAAATATTCTACTTTAGGTTGAAAATTTATCTTTTTAATTTGAATATTCCGCCATGATAGTTTCCTGAAAAATCTTTTTTTTTGTGTGTTAAAAATCCATTTTTCAATAGAAATATTTAACTATTACATTTTTCGTTCAAAATTGATCGTTTTTAGTTTAAGCTTAAACTGTTTGATTGGAAATGATCTGCTTACTGAAAACTCATATTTCTGGGTTGAAAATTCAACTATTTAGTAGAAAATGCATATGTTGTGATTGAAATAAATATTCAACCTGATTTGATTTTCTGGAGGGAGGGGTGACTGGAGAGCACAGAAACACTGCAGGAAGTAGAGGGTGACGGGGTGCAATAAACAAGAGGCGCCAAATGTATTTAAGATTACTGGTTTATTGGCTTCATTCACTACACTCCACTACACGATAACATTGGGACCGGTCTACCGCACGTCCGTGTTGGGTAACACACAACGAGTAACTACACTACTACCGCGTGGCCACATACGCGCCGACACACGTCCGTTCGGGGCGAAGCATGAGGAGTAACTGGTCGGAGTTGTCGCGCAACAGTCACGAGAGGGACCTCGACGGACCTCAAGTGGCGCCCTCTATTGGATACGAGCCGAAACCAAACACAACTGTTTTGTAGAAACCTCGTCATCTAGCGTGAAAGTTCAACAATTTGACGAAAAATTAAAATATCAGGTTGTCAATTTGATGGCTTGATTGAAAATGAATTTTTTGTTAAATATTCAACTAGCGTAGAGACCTTTACAATTTTGTTGAATCATTCCCTTTTCTTCAAATTCAACCTCTTGGGAATTCATATTTTTGAGTTGAAAATTCAACTGTCTTCTTGAGAAATCGCTTGTTTTGGTTTGAAAATTTCTGAATTCGTTTGAGTTTTTTTCTCTCCTCACTAAAAAAATCTTTTCTGGCAGTAAATTCAACTATTATTAAACAATTTTCTTCTATGGTTGAAGTAATCTGCTTCTGATTCAAAATTTTAATTGGACTGTTTTTGATTTAAAATAAAAATCTTTTTTTGGTTGAAGTATTAACTATCATTTTTCTCGTTAAGATAAACTTTGATAAAACTATTTTTTTGAAGATTCATTGGTAATTTTAGTTCAGAATTGGATTAACATTATTTTAAAAACTCAATTATTTTATTGAAAAATTAACTATTTTGTTAAACATCCTTCATCATGGATAGAAAGCTCGTCTTTTTTATCTTGAAAATTCAACTATTTGGATAGAGATTGAAGTTTTGCTAAAAATTAAATCATTTTTTTCAATATTCAACGATTTTGCTAAAAACTAATCTTTTTTTTTTTTTTGACGAAACTTCAACTGCTCTGTTGAAAGTTCGCACTTTTGGATTGAAAATTGCTCATTTTTGCATTAAAAATTCATTGTTTTGGTAGAATTCTTATAACTTAAGAAATTCAAATACCTAGTAGAAAGTTTTCCCGATTTTCTAAATTAGAAATATAAGTCTGATATTTTTAAAGTTTTATTTCATCATTTCTTGAATTATAATTATCAGACGTGAACGTTTATTCAAGGCTATAAGAACGCAATCACTTCCAATTTATCACAGAATCTCTATAAATATCAAATAATTACGCCGTTTCCCTATAAGATTTTCATTTTCTCGTCTCTCAAGATTTACTCTAATTTTTTTATGGCCTTGTTATTGAGTGAATATGAATGACGTCAAAATAATACGAAGCAATCAGATCTTCGCCAACTATGTTTTATTTGATCAGCTGCTATTGTTGAAAATAATTTTCCCTGGAATCTTTCCTACAGCTGTAATAAAATATTATAATTAAATTATGCAAACGTTAATATCGGTATAATTCGATTAGCATTTTAATTTTTTTTTTTCATTTTGTAGATTTCAGAGACACATTCGCACAAACGGAGTTATTTTGACCATTTATCAAACCACATCCCCGAAATTATGGAATTCTTTTTAGGTTTATCGCGCTTATTTTTCAGAAATTTTTCGTTGTTTACTAAATCAGCCTCTATATTTGGCAATGTACATTTCTAGATGTGATTGAAGAATGAATAGAATGTAGAAATATCTGAGAATTTTAGTTTTTATATTTTGCATGATTTAAAAAAAATTGTCGGAAAACTTTTATTTATATTAAATGATATATTTCTATTATTGTAAGTTTTTCAAAACATTGAAAAAAAGCTTTTTGATCATTTTGACGGGTTTCAGGATATTGAAACTTTTTAATCATAATCCAAGCAAAAATTCAAATGATTTTTTATTTTGGGCAACTAATTGTTCGAGAATATTTAAACAAATTTTAGAAAATTTCAAAAGATTACTTAAATTTAACAAAAGTAATCTTCAAGATTTGAAGGCGAATAATTTTGGTAGATACTTCGAAGCTTTCAAAAAATGTAATAAAATAATCAAGAATTTGAAATTATTTTAATAAATTTTAAACAAAATGTAGATTGTTGGAGATTTTGAAGCTTTTAACGATTTCTGAAAGGATTTGCAATACAATTTTTTTTCGGTATTCCTTGAAAAATATTGAATAATTTCTCATTTTGCCAAACTAATTTTGAGAAAATATATAAAAATATTTTCATACATTTTAAAAGATTTACAAAATGACCGAAGAAGAATCTGGAAGATTTGAAGGGAATTTCTCCTGTTGGTTAAATTTTCCTTATTTAGGTTAAAAGTGATACTATTTGGTTCAAAATAAATTTGTTCTAGTTATGGATTCAAGTATTTTGGTGCAAATTTGTCTTTTTTAAATAAACTTAACTGCCATCTATTGAAAATTGAAACGTTTTTTGATTGGAATATCAACTATTACATATTTTTATTGAAAATTCATATTTTTCGTTTAAAAATTAAACTACTCAGGATTGAAAGAATAGTTAAACGATTTCTTATATTGTTGCTATTTAAAATTGTATAGCGTCGACATTTTCAGAAAACAATTCGAATTTCAGGTTTCAGTTTGGTAACTAATCGGAAATAAAAATTTGTGAAATTTGTAAAATTGTTGATTAAAAGCTAAAAATAATCAGCAAGTGTCTACAGTAGGGTGGTTCTTATTTATACTTAGTGGATAAGATAAGAATCAATCACAAATTTTGAGGTCGAATAATTTTAAGCCACTCTTATGGGTCCCCAAAGAAAATCCCATAAGAGACAAATTTGAATTTTACGTAATATTGCGGTTTATTGACGCTTTTCAAAAGTTACTGAAAAATAAATAAATATCCAGTCATGTGTTGCCTAATATTCAATTGTTCAAACAATTGTAATTTGTTTAAACATCGACGATTATTCATTATAAACAAATTGGTACTTAAAAATATGAAAATTGTCGAAAATTCAGTGAATTGAAATGTTTCTCCTGTTTCTTTTAGGTAAAATATATACTTGAACAAATACGTATCATTCAAATAATTGCAAACTTATTTAAATAAATTGTTTTATTGTTATCATTGATTAAATAACTCATATAGTCTAGAAAATACGTTCATTTCGCGAGTTAACTGAAAAAAAAAATATTTAAACAAATTACGATTGTTTAAACAATTGAGTATTAGTTAAAAAATGACTGGATATTCTTAAATCACCGATTGATGATAATTCATTTTTAAACAAACTTTTAAAACCCGTAAATGAACCGCAATATTACGTAAAATTTAAATTTGTCACTTATGGTGTTTTCTTTTGGGACCCATAAGAGTGGCTTCCAATTATTCAACCTCAAAATTTATAATCAGTTCTTATTCTCTGACGAGTTCTGAACAATATACTAAAACAAGGAAATATTTATAACATATTATCGCGTTTAAATATTATATTTACAAAAAGCTGACTTTTTCCCATGTTAAATCAATGGGAAACTTCACGGTCTTTGCGCCACCCCTAATTATTAACCGATTTTGCTCAAAATTGAAGATTTTTTTTGGGGTATTCAAGCAAAACTGGGGGGTCACAGCGGAGAAATTCGAAAAGTGAAAAATAAGGGCCACCCTAGTCCACAACAACCCCGTAGTACCAATTTTCAAAAATATTATCAAAAGTTTGGGCATTCGCGTAAATTTATTGGCAACGTGAAGAGCGAGTCTACATGCCGAATATCTCATATTGTCAAGGATAGTAAATAGTCTTTTCAAGTAAAAAACGAAACATCACCGCCAGAATTTAGTAATATTATTTGTCAATATGACTTTCAGGCTAGTATATGTACAAGTACAGCTTGTTCAAGATCAGTGGAAGTTCCTGATTCGAGCAAGATGGGAGTTTTCTTTTTTATCCTGCTTTTTTTCGTCTTTCTATTACTTCAGAATTCTGTCCGTAAGTAGAATATAATATAATGATAAATCAATAATACATTAAAATATCTCACATCCAGATATCGACTATATCCAAAAATTTGCATTTTACTTTGGGCCTGTTGAAACATATGTTTGTCATCATTGTAAGTATTTTGCAAAAATGTTCGTTCAGAGTGCGGCGAAATATTTAATTCTACAGTTTTAAACTGAACAAGGTCACATTTTTTACACGGGGACGGAAGGAAATAAATATGAGATACAATTTTTGTAACATATGTTAGCAGAAGATTGAGTTTTTGCTCAAATATTGAATCTCTGCACCTATTTTGGCAAAAATTTCATTTCATGCTGTGTAGTGAAGATCTTTCGAGAATTATTAGAGAATAAACTGAAATTTTTCCCAACATATGTCACGAATATTAACGTTTACGTGTATCCATAAGTTTGGAATACATACAAATTGATAAGGTTTGAACACAAAATTTTCGCCAACATATGCTCTAAACTACAGGAGTAGACATTCTCAATATACTTAAATATGGTGAAAAGCATAAAATATGACTATTTTACATAATTTTTGCATTAAGAATTAATACTTGAGTTTCAAAATTTAATTTTCATGAATTAAGTGCGGAAAAAGCAAATTTTGGGTTTGAATTTAACAACGCGTATGCTTCTGTGTATTTACAAAAAAAAATGTTTAATTCCCATGTTTTCAAAAAATTGATAAGCTCAGGAAATAATTGACATTCCTCAAAGTTTTTGGTCTCATTTTGAAGCTACGTCTTCATAGTTCATTCTAAATTGTTGCTATATTTCTCAGAATTTTTTCCCAGATTCTGTCCTAGAGTCAAGCTTCTCAAAATTTGTGAATACTAACAAAATTATTTTTCAAATCGTTATTTAGGTTATTTAAATAAATTGCGGTATATCCATAAAAATGTGATTGTTTTGAATTTTTCTATATTATGTGGTGAAGTCAATCATTATTTGAAATTTTTTGACTTTCTTGCATCAAATTTGGAAAAAAATTATGGAGGTTTAACGCTAAAATGAGTCCAAACATTATAAAAAATGTAATTTCTTTCTCGGGTTTTTTCAAGTTTTCGTAAACCTGGACACCGAACTAGGTGTTGGCATTCTCAAATGCACCCACCTAGGTGGGAAAAAACTGAAACGTCCCGAACCCGTTCTAGTTGTCTTTAGATACAGAGAATGCGTTTTGGTAAAAGTCAAGGATGAAAAAAACAGTTATCATCAGGGGCAGCGCAACCAGCATGGTTGTCATGGAGAACTCCAGACATGTAAATTTCCAACCATGGAAATTCCATACATGGAAAACTGGACAGGAAGAGGAAAAAAATTATCTACTTTTGCTTCAAAAATATATCTCTTGTCTGGGTTCACTAAGTACCTCACCTTTGATGAAGAATTTGAATTTCCAAGTTTGCATGGGTCCTTACCATGAACTTGTAAAATTTTGATGTTTATAGTCTTGAATTTATTGTTCTCGAGTTGTCGCTCAACAGGGGGTGCACGTCGAGTCCGTCAGTCTGGTCACGGAATTTCCCCCTATGGTTAATGTTATTTCCACTTATTTCGGTTACTTTGAAAATATATCTGGGTCAGGAACAGAGACACAATTAGGTCAGAGTCCTCAGTATTAGATTGCATTGTGCACTGAGAACATCTCTTTCAAAATCAAAATGGTTAAGCGTAAGCGAAGTGATTGCCAGACACGAATGTTATCAAAAGAGAAGAAGTTAAAGGAGGAAGAAGTGATTAAAAAAACGCGGCTTTCAGACAATTTTCTTTGTGTAAGAAAGATGATAGATTTAGCTCTTGTTATAATAGTGAGAATAACAATTGTGATTTCGAAAATGGGAGTGAAAACAACTTATAAAAAGAAAGAAAAAAAACATCTCAGGGACCTTACTTAAATTACGTAACATCTACGCCCCCCCCCCCCCGGGTCAAGACATTTTGTTACGATTTGTTACGGCAGGCGGAGCGGGTCCTTCACTCATGTACGTCATTTTTGCAAATTCGCAAGAACTTTCTCCTAAAGATTATCTCTTTTGTTATAAATATTATTATTTGGTTGAAAAATGAACAATTTTCTTAAAAAACATTATTTTTGTGCAAATTCAACTGTTTTGTTAAAAATTCGTCTTTTTCAGTTAAAAATTCAACTTCTTTCGTATAATGTTAACCTTTTGTTTAAAATTCATATTTTGTTGCTGATAAGTCAACTGAAATATTTTTTGGATGAAACATATTTTTTCTGAAAATTTGTCGTTTTGATTTGAAAGTTCATCCATTTTTAGTAGAAATATTGCATCTTTCTTGGACAAAAATGCAATTGTTTTTTCGAAAATTCAACTTTTTCCTAGAAATTTACTTTTTGTTTTAAATTTGTATTTTTCTGTAGAAAAGTTTATTGAAATCCTTTTGGATGAGAATTCCACACTTTTTTTTGAAAATTTGTCTTTTTGATTTTAAAATTCACCTGCTATAGTAGAATTTTCATTTTTCTTGGACAAAAATGCAACTGTTTGGTTTAGAATTTAATAATCTTGTTAAAAAGTCATACTTTTTGATTAAAAATTCGACTATATTTAGAAGAAAATCAACTTATAGTTTACAATTCTTATTTTGGTGTAAAAAGTGAACTGGAATCTTCTTTGGATGAAAAGGGTCTAGCCGGATAAGATAGTCAAATCTGCCTTGTAGGGAACCTCTATAACTAAATACATCCACATATTCGGCATGTATAGAAACCCCTTTTCCTAGATTTTCAGACCCCTAGATCCCCATGGGGCAACATGGGACACCATAGAGTGCTGGCGAGTTTTTTTGCAATATCTCGGTCAATTTTTGAGCTAGGAAAAATAAAAAAAAAGCAAATTGTAGGGTTTTTCAAGCCCTATAAACCTGTGAAGCCGAACAATTTTTTTGGCGCGAAATTCAAATTTTTACAGCCGTTTAAAAACTTCAAAAATTTTTATATCGGAAACAAAGACCGACTCCTCGCTAAAAGAAAATTATGTTATGTATTTTTGGCTCAAAAATTCCTGTGATTTTTTTCAGATTTTTAAAAGTGGTGGAACGACCTCAAAAAAAATAAAAACCACTAAAAACCGCGTTTTTTGCCTCTAGCTCTTTCTACATAATTCCTACGATGAAACCAATCACACCATCGTATTCTACGTAAAAAAATACAACGAAAACGTGTTCCCTACAAGGCAGATTTGACTATCTTATCCGGCTAGACCCTTTAACTATTTTTCTCAAGTTTTCTTTACTTCATCTGTTTTCAAAGAAATATCTAATCTTTCTTGCATAACAAATGCAACTGTTCGGTTGAAAATTCAACTCTTTTTAAAAAATTTGTCTCTCCGTTTACAAAATTCACCTGCTTTAGCAGAAATTACATCTTTCTCGGATAAAAATGCAACTATTTGGTTTAAAATTCAACAATTTTGTTGAAAAATCATACTTTTTGGTTGAAAATTCTGCTTTTTTGTTGAAAAATTGACTATTTTCTAGAAAATTCAGTTTTTGGTGAAATTTAATATTTTGGTGTTGAAAAGAGAACTGAAATCTTATCTGGATGAAAATTCATCTATTTAACCAAATTTTTTTTAAATTAAAAATTCATCTGTTTTAGTACAAATTTCATCTTTCTTGGATAAAAATTTAATCATTTGGTAGATAATTAAACTATTTCGTTAAAATTTCATCTCTTTTGGTTGCAAAAATTTGTCTTTTTGGATGAAAAATTCAAATTTGTTCGTAGAAACTTATTTTAGGTTAAAAAATTCATATTCTGATTTTGAAAAGTCAACTGGAATCTTTCCTGTATGAAAAATCACCTATTTTTTTAAATTTGTTTTCTTCTTGAATGGAAATTCATCTGTTTTAAGAGTAATTTCATCTTTTTCTGATAAAAAAACAACTATTGGGTAGAGAACTGAACAATTTTGTTAAGAAGTCAACCTTTTTTGCTAAAAATTCGTCTTTTTGGATTGAAAATTCAATTTTTTTTTCATAGAAACTTATTTCTTGCTTAAAAATTCATATTTTGATTGTGAAAAATCAACCAAAATCTTTCATCCGCTTTGATAATGTCTTTTTTTAAATAAAAATGCATGTTTTTGGTTAAAAATTATTCTTCCTTGCTTGAGTTGATTTATGAATCTTAACCAAAAAAATGAACTTTTCAGAAAGTAGTTCTAATTGCAACTGAAATTTTGAACCCAAATAGATGAATTGTAAACAAGGAGATAATAATTAATATTTAAAAAACAAAATGTTGTAATTGCAAGTCAATAATAACTGCATTGAACCAACAGAATCCTGATCAAAGTCAAGGATGAAGAAAACAGGCATCATATGTATACTAAATAATAAATCTTAAAAAGTGATAAAGACGATATAATTACTGAAACATGTTAACTTTTAATTGCAATTTTTAGTTGCAGTTCTAAATAAAGAAATGTATTTTTACAAACAAATTTTGAATAATGATTGGGAACATAACTATTCATTAGCTTTTTTCATTTAGATTTTTCAGAGTAACATTCCTTAAACAGATAGCCAATATAATAGTGAAAAAATCATTCCAAATATTTGTAGTTAAAATTTCAAAAAGTATTGGAAAAATTGTAGCGTAAAGTTTGTTCATCTAAAACAAGTCACCCTTTTTGTCTATTGACTTTTTTGTAAAACCAAATATGTTGGAGAAAAATTAGAAAGAAGATTAAAAATAGGTCTAACCTCAAGTTTCACGTGATTTCTTAACATTATTCAGAAAGAGGGACCTAAAATTATATCCATCTATCTTAGACAAGCAAGATTTTCAATTGTTGCAATATTTTTCCAACTCTTTTTTTACCTAAATAATGTTTAAATACAAAACAAAAATAAAATTCAGTGCATTTCACAGGTTCCACCTCAGCTTCCTTCAATTGTAACACCCAAAAAAATTCACAGTAAAAAAAATAAACCCGAAACTCTCGCTGGTATCCTTATGTACTTAAAACAGTTAATATATAGAATTCCTGAAAATAAAACAAAAATTCAACGATAAAATTTGAACAACGACCACATATTGCTCCTGTTGCAATTCCTAAATAACAGAATAAAAAAATTTGTTTCTTTGGACGCCAATAAAAAAGAGGAAAGAAAAATGAGAAGTTAACCAACCAAATCCCGGTCCTTCTCTTTTTTATTTCTTTTGTCTTTTTTTATTTTTATTATTATTAAATCGCAATAAAAAGGCCTGTAAAGTGTTTACCAACGTTTCGGTGCATGCTTTTTTATTGTGATTTAATAATAATAAAAATAAAAAAGACAAAAGAAATAAAAAAGAGAAGGAAGGGGATTTGGTTGGTTGCCTTCTCATTTTTGTTTCCTCTCTTTTATTTTTGTCCAAAGAAACAAATTTTTTCATTCTGCTTTTTTAGGAATTGCAATAGAAGCATTTTGTGGTCGTTGTCCAAATTTTATCGTTGAATTCTTTTTTTTATTTTCAGTAATTCTATATATTGACTTTATTATTGGACGTTAAATGGGATTTTGGATTTGATTTTAGTCTGATTTAAAATTCATGAATTTTAAAACAGTTGAGCAGCCCCTGAAAGAACAAGCCCTGGTAGATTCAACGAACCCTTTCTCAGCTGCCGTGTCCTGAAACAGCCAAAGCAATATGAAATAAAAAAATAATTACCCCAGGCACCTTTCCAATTCAGTCGCTCATCTTCTCATGCACACAATAATATTCAGCAACCATGAAAACAACCCCTAGTACACTTAATGAACTTCTTCTCAGGTGGAGTCCACTAAAGCCGCAGGAAGATCCGTAATTAAAATAATCACTACAGACACTTTGTCAAGATAATAGTTTATAGTATCATTGCTGCCTTAATATTGAAGAATCCCAATGAACTGCATATAGAATTATTAACGAACCTTGTCCCTCCTGCCTTTAACCAAAACAGCCAGAACAATTTGAAGTGAAAAATAAGCTCCTAACACTTTTCCAAGTTTCTAATTAATAGCAATATTTCCAAAGCAATTTACAACAACGCTTCAGCACTACCCCTAGCATATTTAACAAACTCCGTTTCAGCTGCCTTATACTAAAACTGACAAGAAGTTTCAAAATTAAATGTATGAACAAGGCCAGAAAACAAACCCTTCTACTTTTAACGAACCCCATTTCAGCTGCTATCATCTGAAGCAGCAAACAAAAATTTTAATTGAACAAAGTCAACCTAGACGCTTTCCTTAGACTATCTTGCATATCTTTGTATCCACAGTAATGTCCAATAAACACAAGAAACAACAACTAGTACATTTAGCGAATCGCGCATTAATTGTAATTTTTTAAAAAGCCAAAACAATATGTAGTAAGAAATAATCACGATAGTCACCATTTGAAGACTCTCGTTCATATCATCATCTATGCAATGAAATTAAGCAATTGCAAGAAGAACCCTTATTATATTTAACAAACCACTTCACATCTGCCATCAACTAACACCACAAAAAATCCAACATTCAAAATAACCACTACAGACAACTTGCCAAGAATCTAGTTAATATACCGATAGCCGCGTCACTTCAAATTGTTTTGGCTGTGTTAGTTGAAGGCAGGTGGGATGGGGTTCGTTAAATCTACTAGAGGTTGCTTTTTTGGGTCGTTAAATATCTCTGTATAGACGAGGATATGAAGTCTTGGGAAGTTACCTTGGTTGACTATTTTTAACTAAAAACGTTTTTAGCTGATTGGGGTTCGCTAAATGTACAAGGGGGTATTTTTTGTAGTTGATAAATATCACTGAAGGAACAACGCTATGAATTTGGGTCTTGAGAAACTATCTGCGGTGATCACTTTCAATTAACAAGAGTCTTGGGCAGGTTTTTGAGGTAATTTTTCCATTAATTTATTCTCTTGATAGTTTCAGTTAAAGGCAGCTGAGATTGGCTTTGTTGAATGTGCAATGGCTAGTCTTTTGGTTGCTGCGAAGCTCGGAGAAATTTCGCTAGTAATTAGTTAAGTTTTATCGAATTTTATTTGGAGAAGAAATAAGGTATTTTTGCATGAGAGAAAAGCTACTGAACGAAAATTAACTCCTTCAGATACGCAAATTCTGAATAATTGCAATTTTGTATGGTAACTTAAAAGAATTTATGTACGAAAAATTTCGAAAATGAAAACTCTTCTTCATTTGATTGTGAAAAAATATTATTTTTCTTAACTTTATTCAAACAATGAGAAGGCAATGTTTGAAAATTGAAGGCAAGTTTTGTTACGTTTAAAATTTAATAATCTGACCTTTTTATTGTGTAAATAGAGTCAAGCATGTTACATACAGTTCAACGTACATTTACTCATTTGTATCAAGCGATTAGTTGCTACTCAGTATTGAATTAGATAATAATTCGACTAATGGAATTATTCATTCTTTTCTAATCTTCATTGGCCCACTTTTCTCTTATCGAATCTTTGACATATTCAGCGAAAAAAAAAGCTTATGAATTAAAATACACTTCTGCGAGTGTAGGCACTCAAATTGATACATATTCCTCTCATGCCTGATTAGAAAATATAAATTTTCCTACAAATTTGGTATTAATCTCTGGCACAAAATAAAACTTTTTATATTGGTGACATTTTTTCATAAAGCTAGCCATTATTTATTTACAGCCTTACAAAAAATTTATTTTTTACAAAGAGCCACCTCTCTACAGGAAACAATTTTCGAGTATTTAAAAAATGTGATGCCCCAAGTTTTTTGTTTAAATTTCCTTTTATCGGTTGAAAATTGATTAGTGTTAATCTGAAAATTCATTTTTGTGTCGGTTAAAATCATTTTTGTTCATTAAAAATTGAAATATTCTATTTCAGGTTGAAACTTTACCTTTTTAATTTGAATATTCCGTCATTCTATTGAATATTCGTCTTTTGGTAGAAAAATATTTTTGTGTGTGTTTAAAATCCATTTTTTAATAGGAATATTCAACTGTTCCATTTTTTGTTAAAAATTTATCGGTCTTAGTTTTAAAATCAAATCTTTGATTAAGAATGATCTCTTTGTTGAAATCTCATATTTCTGGATCAAGAATTCAACTATTTTGTTGAAGATTCATTTTTTTCGCTGAAATTTTTTTCGTAGTAAATTCAACTATTTATTGAGAAATTCATATGTTATTTTTGAAGTTGAAAATTCAATTGTTTTGTTGGACACTCATCTTTCCAGCTTGAAAATACAAAAATTTCAAAGACGATCGAAATATCCGGTTGACAATTTGAACATCCGGTTAAAAATAACTTTTTTTTTGAAAATTCAACTGACATGGAGATGGTTTATTAATTTTCTTGAAAATATACTCTTTTTTGTTCAAAATTCAATCTTTTGTTGAAAATTCATCTTTTTTGGTGTGGAAGTCTTATAACTAAAACTAATTAGATTACCTAGTAAAAAATTCTCTTAATTTTCTAAACTAGAAATATAGTAAGAATGTCTTTCAAGTTTTATTTCATAAATTCTTGAATCATGGTTATCAGACGTGAATGTTTCTTTAAGGCTATAATAACGCAAACCACTTTCAACTTATCACAGAATCTCTGTAAATATCAATTAATTACGCCATTTTTCCATGAGATTTTCATTTCCTCGTAACTCAAGATTTACTCTAATTTTTTTATTGCCTTGTTATTGAGTGAATATGAATCACATCAAAATAATATGAAGCAATGCGATCTTCGCCAAGTGTGCTCTATTTGATCAGCTGCTTTTGTTTAAAAATAATCTTTCCTGGAATCTTCCTCAGCTAATATTTTTAACAAGAAAGAAAAAGAAAATCAATTTTTGAAAATGATATTATAAATTTAACGTTTATCAATTATAATCAGAGGTTATAATAACATTATGCAAACGTCAATATCGGTATATTTCTATTAGCATTTTGAGTTTTTTCTTTTATTTTGTAGATCTTATAAATATAGTCAAAAAACCGGAGTTTTTTTTCAATTTTTGGAAAAAATACCCGGAATTATTCAATACTTTTGAAGTTCATCAGGTTTATTTTTCGGAAAAAATTTCTGACTGTTGACTAAATTAGCCCTTATATTTGGCAATGTACATTTCTAGATGTGATTGAATAAATAGAAAGTAAAAATATCTAAGAAATTTAGTTCTTAATATTTTATTAACACTTTTATTTATTTACTTTTATTTATTTATTAACACACATTTTTAAAATTTTGCAGGATTTCAAAAAATGTTCGAAAATCTTTTATTTACTTTAAAAGATATATTTTTTTTATTGCAAATTTTCCAGAATTTAAAAAAAACAACTTGAGAATTTTAATAGTTTTCAGAATGCTAATAAATTTTCCTTGAACTTCTAGCAAAAATTGAAATGATTTTTTATTTTGGAAAACTAATTTTTTTTTATAGTTGAACAGATTTTAAAATATTTCAAAAGATTCTCAAAATTAAAAACAATCCTTGCAGTTTTAACGCCTTTTTTTAATTCCCAATGATTTATTATAAACTTTTGGGAAAAATTAGAATAATTTTGCGAGATACTTCGAAGCTTTCCAAAATTTTTAAAAAAGAATAAAAAATTCGAGTATTTTACAAAATTTGAAACAAAATGTAGATTCTGTAAGATTTTTACGTTTTTGATGAGTTCTAAAATGATTCGTAATAACAATTCTTTTAAGATTTCCGGGAAAATGTTAAATAATTTATTACTTAGACAGAAAAAAATAATGAAAAATCTAGAATTCCATTAAAAACAGACAAATTAAATTTTTGAAGTTTCGGACGGTATGATCTAAAAGCATAGAATTTTAAACGGCACACAGTGGGACCAAATCGCAAAAAGCTGGCCAAAACTATAAAATGTTCATAAAATTAGTCAAATTCGGTTACTGACGGGTTTTTGGGGTCGCTGATTACGAATCTGGTATCAAAAATTTCAAAAACAAAATGGCAGGTCCAATATCGCGGACGAGTATGCTAAAGAAATATTGGATTTTTTTCAAAATTGGTATAAGGGGGTTTTTGAGGTCACTGATTACGAATCGGATGTCCAAAATATAAAAAAAAACGAATTAAATATTTATTTTTCGAAAAACAAAATGGCGAATTAAATATAATAAAAAGTTTATCAATAGGAATTAACCTGTTGTAGCTGAAATGAAAAAATAAAAGTTTCTTATGTTTGATCTTGGTGAGTGTAATTTGTAAATGTCAAATTAATGGCTATAAAAGAACAGGATATGATTTAAGAATGTTGAAAATATAACAAGAAACAAGTAGAGTAAGTACCTATGTTAACTGAATACATAATTTATTTACACATAATACAAAGCATTTGAAATTATTCACTATCGGAATCATCATTATTACAATCGCTCTCGCTTTCACCCTCGTCAGTTAAATTTTTACTGGAACTATCATCGCGAGTTACTTTTACAATTGAAGATGAAACTAATAATTCAAGCGCTTCAGATGACAATAATTTCAATTTTTTTGGAGGTGTTTTTCGCAAACTGGAAATTTACGGATCAGATGCTACCAGAAGCCTTCGAAAAATATCTTCCAAATTTTTTTGCCTGCTGCATTTACGCCCAAAATCTTCGCGATACTTTCTACTAAATTTGTTGCAAGATTCTTGCGCTTCCTCTGACATTTGACCAATCGGGAGTAGAGCGGAATCAATAATTGAATAAGTATAACAGGGTGAGGCAGCCAATTTCTTTTTATTCCCACAGCGTGAATTGAAATCTCGCGCCTTTGTAATGTAAGGCCGGTTAGGTTAGTCCGCTGTAGTTGCCGAAAGTTGAGTGTCGTGACTGTCGCAGATTGCCAACATCAGCGCCATTCGTGATAAACCACTAGGAGAAGAAACATTTCCGTGATTCACGTTTGTTTATCCTTCGTTTATCGGTTGTCTAAAAAAAGTCAGTATTTTCCGCAGTAGAATTTTTGTGCTTAAAACGATGGACTGTTTGATTTTTCAATATTCAAAATACTTTTTTTGTGTAAAATTGGTTTGAAAAAAAAAACACGTGTGGGGCGAGGAAGCCAACAAACGGCAGGTTATGCTGAAAAGGCTAAAAAGTGAATTGCTTGTGGCGGCCCTCGACGAGGCCGCCCGAAGAAGGTATAAACTCCTTATGAAACCTGGGACAGCAGCAACGAAGATGACATATTAATTTTTCCGATTTTTTCCCCACTTTTCTTTTTATTTTTATTTTGAGTTCCATTAAATGTCAGAGAAGACATCTAATTTTGTTTTTTATTCTTATATATCATCTTCGAACTAATAAAGAACGTATACATTATGCAATTGTTGTTGGACTTACTTTATTTCCCTCGCTTGTAACACTGGCATCATTTCCACCCATACATATCAAGAATCTTGCTATCTCTTTTTCGGAAGTGGTTGAAGATCTGGGATATTTCCAAAACCTTACGTTGTCCTGGAAGGAACAAGTGCAGAGTATTTCAAGGAAAAAATACAGAATTATCAACAACTTTATAGGAATGAGGACTCTTCACCAACCTCTACTTGGATACTTCTGGTTAAGAGTATAATCTTGCCCCATTTTGACTACAGTTGTTTAGCTTATGATGATTTTACCGAAGATTTGAATTCAAAGCTTGAACGTGCGTTGAATGCCTGTGTCATTTTCAGAATATAGCTTCCGATTATCTATTTAACCTATTCCAATTTGTAGACATCAAGGGGAATGCCGGAAAATGGACGATTAATTATCAGTTCATATTGAAAACGAATAAGAGAAAAATCTTATATTTTCAACCATCATCAGTCAAAACATTTATTTTTCATAAAATCTAGCCTCCAAAAAACGTTCAAAGTTTCATGTCTGCACATTTGTCAATAAGCAATAAGAAGTCAAAATAATATAATACTAAGAAAATACAGAATCCCTTCGTTTTTTTTCAAATATCAACTGACTTGCGGATTACATTTGGCTATCTTTATTTTGGCCGAATAGGAAATTTTCAAGGTTCGTTGAAAAGTTCTTTAATACAAATCCGTGCATTATGGCTTACAGATGGAAGTGGTGAGTCGCCAGATGAAAGCTGGACGTTCCACAATACTGGCGAACATGCTTCAAATCCAAGTCATGGTGCGACAGGTTCAAACTATCAATGTGAGTATATTGTAATTTTTTTCAACAAAAAATTTTTTTTGGAATTTAGAACGAAATTCAAATGTTAATTCTTAACCGCCAAAAAATTATTGTTCTCGTTGAACGGCTTTGGTCCCTGGAGACCGCTGAAACAAGTTTCGAATTTAAGCTTACAAAAGTACATGTTCTCATAGGAAATTCAATTACCCATCTTTTTTCTGTGCGCAAAAATGTTATACCTTTTCCATTTATAAAAATAAACCCGAAACCCTAATTTTTTTAAAACTTTTTGTAAATTTAAAAAATTTTAAAATGAATGGAATTTGTGGAATTTATCAAAATTTATGATAATTCATAAAAATTTGTGGGAACTTTATGAGCATTCACGGAAATTTATGGAAACGTGATCTATCAAGGCGTTACAAAATCAAATGGAGGATACAATAAAACGGCAAAAATGGTTAAATCTGCACACGTTCATTTGAAACTTGGTATAAGTGAAGTCCAGGGGTCGCCGATTTTAAGTTTTCGGGGTTCGTTGAAAAATTTCTTCAATAAAAATTCCTATATTATATCCTACAGATGGATATGATGGGCAGCCACATCCAGGTTCAATAGGGCACGATGGTCATGCGATGTTTGGGAACTTTATGAATCCACGTAAGTATATTATAATTCGTTTGAACTAGCGAAAAATTGTCGATGTTCAGGAAAAAATCAAAATTTTATTTCTTAAACGCCAATCAATTGTTATGTATGATTGGCGTTGGCCCCTGGAGACCTTTGAAAGAAGCTTCAAATTTCAACATAAAAAGTAGATTTTCTTATAGGAAATTTTATTACGCATATTTTTTCTCTTGACATAAATGCTGTAAGTTTCCGCATTTTCAAAGTAAACCTAAAAAATTGTTGTGATTCACCAGTATCGTTAAATAACAGTTCCGTTGAACGTATACGCAATAGCTCAGCTTATAACTGCTGTAACGTCGCGTATTCCAATTCATTTTTTAAACTTTTACGGATGTTCTTGACTAACTTACATATGAACTTTTCATATCTGCGAAAAACTTATTAAAATATTAACTAGATATCTAAAATGCAGTTCATGGTGTTAATTGGGATGATGAAATTCGTGAAAATGCCCTACAAGCAGTTACGGCTCTCTTGGAATTACGGACCTCAGACATAAGCCTGTCGTAACTTGAGAGAACTCAATTCAATTATAACTGCAGTTGGCTGATTTTAGTGAAAGATATTAAATTTACAAAACATTATACTTATTTTTAGTAACGGTACTGTTGCATTTTAAACTTATCTCAGCGATATTTATTTTCGTTGAGAGATTTGTTCAATTTGCGTTTACTTTTTCCTGACAAGTATATTGCAACCAACAGTGTAATTTGATTCCAATACTGATAGGACATTGAAAATCGCCCTTGCCATTTTACAAATAAAATTGACTATTAAATCGACAAGAATTGAGTAAGATTAATTCTTATCACTGCAATCCTCCCTGAAATTAAATCGTTAATTAAAAACAAAATGCGACGGATTGTAAATTTAACTGAAGGGAGATATGATTGCGTATTTGAACAATGAATTGAATTGAATTCTATAGATCTCTCTCATGAGATCTATTTGAGAATTATGCACATGATTACATCTTTATTTTTATGTTTCATCGCGCAACAAGGTCTTCATAATTAAATGAGGTAAAGGTCGTTCCGAGAAGCCACAAGTTTAATCTTAATCAAATTTCAGCAAGTGGATTTTTGTTCTCTTCCATACAATTATTTAATAACAACCCCAAATTGTAATTGCACAACGAGGTCCGTATAATTAAATACAGTGCAAAGTCCTGACGAGGAGTCACATATTTTAACTTGATTTATTATACTCGCAAAAAGAGGTCCTCATCAATTAAATAAGGTTCAGGGTCTTTACCAGGAGGTACATGTTTTAGTTTTATTTAAATGTACTCGCACATCGAGGTCTTTATAATTAAATAAGATGAAGGGTCCTTACGAGGAGAGACACATTTTATATTTATTTAAATTTAGTAGTTTTCCACAAACATTCAATTTTATGTAAAGCATGCAATCATGCACATCTAGGTCTCCATTGTTAAATAGAGTGCAGAGTTGTTACAACGATCACACACTCTCATATTCTTATAATTTTAAAATTCTCCGAACTCACGTTGGCTATGCAATTGTAAAACAAGTAAGGGTAATTTTTCAAAAACAAGAAGGAGAATCACGAAAGAGTAGGCTTTCTTTCACGAAATTCGTATGACGCCAAATGATGAATTTCATTGACGTTTTTCCTGAATGGAACACGGACCAAACACGTATCTCCATCCTGAGCCTCTTGGAAGTAGTGAACGAGTCCCGCTAGATTAGTGGAGATGCTACCCGCTAACCACCCACATCATATAATTTTCAGTCATCGTTTCGCTTCGTTTGATTTTCTAGATTGAAAATAGTTCTTTCAGTTACGGGCGTACCTATTTTAATTGTCGCCCAACCCTCAATATTGGCAGGATTAAATTTGATCATTCTTTTTATATTTGAAGATTATGAGAATAGACTGGACCGTCTCAGTATCCTTCATGAATTTTACGTCCTGAATGTGGGTCTGTGGCACGCCGAACTATGTATAGCTCTCTCCAACGCCAAGGTGTCGTATAGCGGGAGCTCAGAGTCTTCGGGGATGCCATTTAGTTTTCCTCACTTTAAATGAACCTTGGCGCATTTT
>CAKNXH010002042.1:55582-87384 GCA_932178445.1 Andricus quercusramuli | reverse complement strand
GTATTGAACGAACATAAACAAACGAAGATAACCTACATATGCATCGATATGTCAAAATATACCATAGGGGAGTGGGCAAAACCACTGATATATATATAAATCTAATCCAATATAAACCCATCTCACGGATGTGAGACGTGGCCATAGGTGTATTTTACCGCGGTTCTACTGGGGGCTATTGACATTTTTTTTGTTTAGATGGCGGTTGCTCTTAGTGGTACCCTGCGGTGGTTGTTTAACTTTTTTTCAGTGATATATATATATAGACTATAATTTTGTGCTAGGGTTTGTTTCAAGAGTTTTTATATTTAGAAATTAATTGCCTTTTGTAAATAATTTTTTTTAAATGTTACTTCAATTTTTACGTCTGGATTTTTTATATTTCAATTACATACAACTTTCGAAATGAGGACTTGCATGTTGGTGGCGGAAGTGAGAACGTGGATAGTGTCAGGTGGTGAGAGGATCTACGGAATTTGTGCGGTAGGTGTGAGTGGAGTGTAAGGGTGGAAGCCGAGGAGGTGAGTAGGGTTGTGAGGGGTGAATTGGGGAGATAAAAAGTAATCTTGAGCGTAGGTGTGAGGTGGGATTTAGGCAAATTGAGAAAGTGAGGTTAGGTTAGCAAGGAATCGGGGGAATTTGTGGGCAGGAGTCCTGGGCCTTCGAGGGTCAAGGGTGGAGCTCGAAAATTTGGGAGGAGGTTAAGTGAGGGAAAGGGGTATCTGTAAGGGCTGCGAGGAATTGAAAAAAAAAGAAAAAAGGAAATAAAGGGAAAATTTGGCGGCAATAGAGACAGCATCCTGCAGAGACATCTGGCGGTTGCGGAGGGGACTGCATGGAGAGGTCCCAGTTACCGTCGGCAGAGCGGGAGGTGGGCAGTGAGAGTACTGGTAGTGAAGTGACGGGGAGGAAATTTTCCACGTGCCATGACGGCCAACAGCCAGTAGCTGGGTGTCTAGTGGCGCGTCAGGGAGAGGGAGAAAGCGGGACGGTGGAATCGAAGCAAGAGAGAAGGTGAGGGAGAGAACGTCGAGCGCAAGTGACGGGGGGACCTCCTGAAGAGAAAAAGCGGGAGAACCAGTAGGACACCCCCCCCCCCCCCATGGAGGGAAATATGGAGAAGGAGGCTTTCGGTATGCTGATAGGCGAGATCAGGGGGCTGAGGGACGACGTAAGGGGGACTAAAGAGCAGATGGAAGGCATGAGGGAGGAACTGAGAATTAGAGATAAGAAATGGAAAAAGGAGATGAAAGAGATGAGGGAGAGAGTAGAGGGGTTAGAGAGGGAAAGGAAAGAAAAGGAAGTTAAAATAAAGCAGATGGAAGAGGAAATTAGGGTGTGGAAGGAAAGGACGGAAAAAAGGCTTGAGAAGATGGAGGTGAAGGAGGAGTAGGAGTGAGAAGGAGGAGAGGGCGGATAGGGAAAGGTTATGGGCAATGGAGTTGAGAATGGAGAGAAAAGAGAAGGCAGACAGGAGGAATAATATTGTGGTAAAACGGTTGAAGCTAAAGAGCGGGGAAGAAAGAGAGGGGGTTCAAGCGCTGCTACAGAGCATAGGGTGGATTGAAGGCAGGGTAGGGAAAGTTAAGTTGGAGGGGAGAAAGGACAAGGAAGTGGCGGTTGTGGAGATGGAGAGCTGGGAAGAAAAGTTGGGGGTAATACGAAATAAGAATAGGATAAAGGTTTAACGAGAAAGGAAAGGGATGTGCAGAGAATGCTGAACGATAGGGCTAGAAGAGAGAGGACTGAAGGGAGATCGGCGAAGGTAGGATATCGAAAAATAAAAATAGACGAGAAAATGTGGGTGTGGGATAAGGAGAAAGAGGTGTTGAAGGAAGTGCAGGGGAATTTGTTTCGTTGGCAGTAGGGGGGTGGGGGTAGTGCAGGATAGAGGAGTAGTGGAAGTGCTGTATTGGAACGTAGCTGGGATAAGGAAGAAGGATGAGGAATTCTGGAGGTATATCCAGGAATTTGATGTTGTGGGACTGGTAGAGACGTGGGTAGAAAGAAAGAAATGGGACAGAATAGAGCCGAAGCTGCCAAGGGGTATAAGTGGAGACTCCAGGAGGTGGTCAGAGTGAAGAAAAAAGGAAGGGCTAGTGGGGGAATTATAACGGCGGTTAGAGATAGATTAGAGGAAGAAGTTCATGGAAAGGAAGAGAGGGAGGGAGTGAAAATGAGGAAAGTAAAAATAGGAGGGATAGCCTGTAAGTTTGTGACAGTGTACAATAAGGATGGGATGGAAAGAATTAAAGAAAGGGTGGAAGACTTGCTAGGCGAAAGAGAGGAGGGCATGGTGGTACTGGGTGGGGATTTTAATGCAATGATGTTAGGGGAAGGGGGCCTTTACAGGGAAGGGGAGAGCTTCAAAAGGAAATCGAAGGATAAGATGATAAATGAGGAGGGGGAGATTCTAAGGGAATTGATGGAGGGTAGAGGGTGGGCAGTGGCGAATGATATGGCAAATGGGGACGAAGAGGGAGAATACACATATGTAAGTAAGGTGGGGGTACCGGTGATAGATTATGTGGTCATGAATATGCAAGGATGGGAGGAGACGGAAAAATTCGCAGTAGAGGGGGGGGGGGTGGAATCAGACCATCAGCCATTAAGTCTGTGGATAAGAGGTGAGGGTGGCGGAAGACAAGGCGGGGAAGAAGTCTCGATAGGGGAGAGGGTGACCTGGACGAGGGAGGCGATAGAAAAGTATCAGGAGCAGCTAGGAAATGTATAATAAATAAATAGGTTAGATAATAAATAGGTTTAGGAAGCGTAGGGTGGGGGTCAGTGAGAAGACAGGGAGCGAAGAGGGGAGGGAATTTTTCAAAGAATCATTCCGGGGTTCAGATTCAAGCAAGACGGATGGGGGAAGTAGAAGAACAGGGGAGGCAGAGATGGAGGAGTTTAATGACGAGGAGATAGAAAAGCAGATAAGAAAGTTGAAAAGGGCAAAAGCAGCAGGGCTGGATGGGGTAGAGAACGAAGCATGGCTGTTTAGTACACGAGAGGTTAGGGAGAGGCTGAAGGAGGTAGTGAAGAAAGTATGGAGGGGAGAGGGATTCCCAGGAGGGTGGAGGGAAGGGTTAATAGTGCCACTGTATAAGAAGGGGGATAGAGATAGGCAGGAAAATTATAGAGGGATTAAGCTAATGAATACGGCGTATAAAGTATACGCGATGGTGGTGGCAGAGAGACTGCGGAAGGATGTCAAGGGGAAAGGAATATTGCCGGAGACGCAGGCGGGATTTAGGGCGGGTAGGTGTACTATCGACAATTTCTACGTTCTGCAGCACATGGTGGATAGAGAATTAGCGAAGAAGGGGATGAGAGTGTACGCGTTTTTTGTGGATCTCAAAGGCGCGTTCCCGTCGGTGGCTAGGGGGAGGTTGTGGGAGGCGATGGAGGATAGGGGAGTAGAGAAAGGCCTAATTGAAAGGGTAAGGGAGATATGTGAAGAGACCAAAGACAAGGTAAGAGGAGGGGAGGGGATTTCGGAGGGATCCTGGATGGATAGGGGGTTAAGGCAAGGGTGTCCACTTAGCCCAACGCTTTTTGCGATTTGAATGGCGGATATGGAAAGTAAGCTGGAGGCCGGGGTGGTAGGAGGAGTCAGGATAGGGTGGTTAGAATTTGGTCACTATCGTATGCAGATGACATAGTGTTGCTGGCAAGCAGCGAGGAGGCCTTTAAGGAGATGATGAAGAGGCTGAGAAGATACCTGGATAAAAAGGGGTTAGAGCTGAATGCGGAAAAGTCCAAGGTTATGGTGTTCAGAAAAGGAGGGGGAAGGGATAAGGGAAGGGAGTGCAAGTGGAAGGGAAAGGAGGTGCAGGAGGTGAAAGAGTTTGTGTACCTGGGTTTCGTGTTTCGGAGGAATGTGGGAGTGGATGGTCACATAAAAGAGAGAGCGAGGAGGGCAAATGTGGTGATCAGGCAGGTGTGGGGGTTGGGAAAGAAGTTATTCGCAGATGATTTTGGAAGGAGAATGAAATTGTTTGATTCACTAGTGATGAGTGTGCTATTGTATGGAATAGAGGTGTGGGGGTGGAAGGAAAGTGAATAGGTAAATAGAACGCAGGAGAGGTATGTAAAGTGGACCATGGGGTTGGCAAGGAACAAGCATAATTATATTGTCAGGAAGGAGACGGGGAGAACGAGTGTAGGGATTCTAGCAGGGAGCCGGGCGTGTAAATGTGAGGAGAAATTTTTGGAAGAGGGGGGAAGTAGGCTGGTTAGGGAGGGTTGGTGGGAGAAGGAGAACAGGAGAGGGGGTGGGAAGATGGAGTTTGAGAGGGAAAGGTACTTTAGAACGAATGGACTGCAGATGGATGAAGGGAGAAGGATGCACGAGGAAGGATGCCAAGAGCAAGACCGCAATATTTATGTGAGAAAGGAGAGAATGGAAGTCAGGAGCTTATAGCGAGGATGAGGTGTGGTTGTATGGAGGGTTTCAATAGGTTCTGGCTATCTCGGGAGAAGAGGTTGTGTGAACTGTGTGGTAAGGGGGATGCAAGAGTGGAGCACTGGTTGGAGGAGTGCGTGGAGGTGGAAAGAAGTGAAATAAGCATGGAGGTATTGTTGCATGAAAAGGGGGAAAAAGGGCAGTAGCATGGGTGAAGGGAGTGTTGGGTAACATGGAGATGAAGAGAAGGAAGGAGGAAGAGGAATGGAGACGGAAAGATTGTAAATAAGAGAGCAAGTAGATATAAGTAAGATTTAAATATTGTAAATAGTAGATAAGTAGTAGGTAATAGAGCGAAAGCAGAGGTTGGCAAGCGAGGCGATGATATTTCGGACCAATAGCAAATTTTTGGGGTTCGTTGAAAAAATTCTGTAATAAAAATTCCTATATTACATCTTACAGATATCGGTCATGAGCATATGTATCCATTTTTAAGCGGGCAGAGTGATCATGCGTTAATGTGGCACAATATGATGCAACATCAGGGACATACCGACAACCATGCTTTATATTATAGCAATCAACGTAAGTATATTATAATTCTTTTAAACTAGCAAAAAAATTTCAAGGTTAAAAAATCTAAATTTTATTTCTTAATGTTGCTATCTTTAGTCTGGAAAAATAGCATCCTTTGGGGCTTGTTAAAAAAAATTCTTTAATAAAAATCCCTATATTATGTTTCACAGAGGGAACACCACAAGTGCCCGATTTGGATATGATGTCACAGCAGATGCAAGGACTGAGCATCATTCCTCAATCTGCTGGTAGATATTAATTTTTTGAACTAAAAAATGTTCTGATCTAGAAAAAAATATTGAAATTTCTTTCCATAACCGCCAATAAATTGTTCTTGCTGGATGGCGTTGGCCCTGAGAGACCTTTGGAACAAGTTTCAAATTTGAACACAGAAAGTACATGTTCTTATAGGAAATTCGATTACGTATCTTTTTTCTCATGGCAAAAATGTTGTAGCTATTCTCGTTTTCAAAGTAAGCCCGAAAAACATTTATGGCCTTAAGCATTTGTGGAAATTCATGGAAATGTTTATAACTGCTGCAATTTGGAAAAACTCCGTCAACTAAAAAATGTACGAAGCCGAGAAATTTGAAGAAAAAAAAATTGTTCGAATATTTATTTGCATGTATCGCGTACTCTATTTCGTTTTCTGACGTTTTTTGTTGTTCTTGACTAATTTACGTATGAACTGGTCATATCGCGTGTTATATTCTAAATGTATGTAATTTGAAACGTTTCTTCAAAAGACTCTAATTTTGAACTCACGAATTTTGAAACCTTCGTTACGTTTTTAATATCAACTGACTTTGGTGTTGAATTTGGCCTCTGTTCATTTTGGACCAATAGCAAATTTCTGGGGTACTTTTAAGAATTCTTCATTAAAAATCCCTACATTATATCTTACAGATGTAAGTGATGTGCGGCCACGTACACGTCAAGCAGGAAGATCGCGGCAGCGGGGGCGGCAGGGCAGTAGACAGCTTCCTCGTTAGTATACTATAATTTTTTTAACGGACCAAAAACTGCTCAGATTTGGAGAAAAAAAACTGAATCATAACTTAAAATGTACATTTCCTTATAGGGAATTTAATTGCGCATATTTCTCAGGCGAGCAAAAATGTTGCAGCTTTCCCCTTTTTCAAAGTAAACCAAAAAAACCCTTTTGTAGAAACTTTCTGTCTATTTCAGAAATTTATAAAATTCTCTAAAATTTGCGAAGATTGATGATAATCTATGGAAATTCGTGGCCTAAGCAATAGCTCTGGATACAACTGCTGTAATTTGGAAAAATAATGTCAACTACAGAGTTAACGAAACCGACAAAATCACAACAACTGATTGAATCTCCATTCACGTGTATCGCGGATTCTAATTCATTTTCTAAACTGTTTTGGTCGTTCTTGACCAATTAGCGCATGAGCATATTATTATTATTATCATAAAATATTATTGAGATTATGAATAATTTTCGAATTTTCAATTGTAAATTTTTAAAATTACTCTTCAATTATGAATAATTTGCAATTCAAAGTTCTGCATTTTTGAAGAGATACAATTGGCAATTCTTTGGTGTTGAAAACATGAAATTAAAAATGATTGATTTTTCAAAAATTAGATTTTAAACGTATGTAATTTGAAATATTTTTTTGGAATAGTTAAATTCAGGACGCAGACAATGGATAATTCTTTAACTTTAAAGATTCGCAATTTAAAACCCTTCAATTTTGAAGATTCACTATTGAAAACAGTTTAATCAGCAAATATGTATAAATGCAAATTCCCTTATTATTTGGATTTTTTTATTTTAGAGATCAACAATTGGAATCCTTACCGTTTCGAAGAGTTACAATTGAAAATTTCTGAATTTCGTCAATTATTCCATTATTAAGATATGTTTTTCAAGGGAATGTGATTTAAAATTTTCTTCTTTTTTGTTTAAGTTAGTTGATTTGGAATATTCAAAATTAAATCATATAAACGACGATATAAAAACTCTTTTATTCATGCTTTGGAGTTAACGGTTGTTTACCAAATCGAGGCAGAATAATTTGTGAAATTTGTAGAAATTTATAAAAATTAATGAAATTTATCAAATTTGTAAAATTTATGAAATTCGTGAAATTCGTGAAAATGTATAATTTGCCGGTGACTTTTAATACCTTTAATAACCGTTCTACTGGGCGTATGAATTTTGCTCGAAATTTGTGTGCCTGCCTTTCTATGAATTCTTCAGGTTTGTTGGCCCTCCAGCTATTCAACTTTCAGCAGGTTGTGAAAAATACAGTGTGTGTCCAAAATTCCTCATTGCCGCTTTTCACAAGTATTTTAATGTAACGCTTAAAATTTTCAAGGCACACATTTGTCTGAAACTTGAACAAAGAAAAAAGATCCGCATTATTTAAAAAACGATCAGTACAAATTTAGATAACATGATTTTTCAGTAGATTTTACAAAAACTTTAGGTGAATCTACTGATTTTCTGTGAATTTTACCTAATCTTCAGTCAAATCTAGTGAACTTGACTCCATATTCTTTACATTTAAACTGGAAGTTAGGTGAAATCTATACAAAATCAGTAGATTTATAACTAAACTTCTTTTAAAATCTTGCATAATGTCATTTTGTCCGTATTTGTACCGATCGTGTTGTAAATTTTGCGAATCCTTTTGCTGCGTGTGGTACGAAAGGGGTTTTGGGGTCGCTGATTCAAAATTTCGGGCTCTTTTTAAAAAGATTTTTGATAAAAATCCCTATGTTATATATTGCAGGTGGAGGTATTATTCAGCAAAATTTAGCTCATATATATGCACAGCAACGACAAGAAGGCAGCTATGCTTCAACTTCTTCAAATTCCGGATATCGACGTTAGTATATTATAATTCTTTAGAATAGAACAAATTTGTTGGGACGCAGGAAAAAATCCCGTAGAGACCTTTGGAAGAAGTTTTGGATTTTAAATTAAAAAGTATATCAATTGCGCATCTTTTTTCTCTGGACAAAAAAGATAAAGCTTTGCCGGTTTTCAAAATAATTTCATAAACCTCGTTAAAAAAAATCTCTGTGAATTTTAAACATTTATAAAAATTTATTAAATTTGTGGAACTTCGTGAAAATGTGTAGTGATTCACCGCTCGCTTTCAATAACAGATCTGTTGAACGCATACGCAGCAGCTCAGACTATAATTTCTAAAATTTATGGAAATTAATATATAAAATTTGTAGAAATTTGTTAAATTTGAGATTTTTATGTTAATTAACCGGTAACTCCTGATAACTTCAATAGTGTTCTGCTGGACTTGTGAATTTTCCTTGAAATGTTTCTTTTTCTATAACTTCTTGAAGTTTGTTCGCCCTCCAGCGATGCAACTTTCAGCAAGGCTGTTTCTAAAAATTCAGTGCATATCCTATGTTTCTGATATGTGCTTTTTTTTTCTTTTTTTTGTTTTCCATGTGGGGCCGGGGGCGGGGGGGGGCGTGAATCCCAATCCTGGCGCTCAAACTATAAAGCCTATTTAACTATTTTCCTTATATTTCACATGTTAAAAGCAATTTTATCTTTATTTCGCACAAAGTGAAGTCATTGTGAGAGGTGAAAAAATAAATAAATTTAAATTTTTTGGTTGTATTAAAAACCCGATTCAGTAATTAGGAAGTGTTTTTTTATTTGGAAACACGTGTTTATGAGTAGTGCCCCTAAACGGCAGTATGCCTGGTGTATAATTGAATTGTATTGGATATAATTGAATGGAACTGAATTGAATTGAACTGAGTTAAATTGAATTGAATTGAGTTAAATTGAATAGAATGGATTTAAATGAAATTATATGCAATTGGATATAACTCAATAGTATTTAATTGAATTGAACGGAATTAAATCGAGCTGAATGCATTTGAATGAAATATAATGGAATTTAATTTAATTTAATTCAATTGAATATAATTTAATGGGATTGGATTGCATTGAATTGGCTGAAACTGAGTACTACAAAGATATTAGATTAGCCTACAAAAATCTCGAAAATGTAGTTTCCGCAGGGTCAACCGATTTTGGTGAAGTTCAAGAGGAATAAGAAACGGGTTGATGAAGTTACATGAGATAAAAGAGCGCAAGATGAACATTTTGTTAAATTTCTTCATGAGTCTTTTCCGTTTGACTTTTTAAACACTTCAAATTTTGATACGAAATTTCGAGAAAGAAAATTTTATCCTAGTAATTTGTTTTAATTCAGAAATTAATTTATTATGTGTTTCATGTTATTGTTACGTATTATATGTTATTTCAATAATAACGTCTCAGAGTTTTAAATTTTAATTACAAAACTCAACGTAGCATATGGAAAAGTGCAAAATCGTCCAATTTTTCACTGATCTACACCTTTAAGAAACAAAAACTTGCCTTGCTCTTTTTGGTATCGAAGGGATGCTGGGAAATGGACAATTGGCAAAAAGTCCTTTATGAAAAATTTTTGCATATAAATTTATAACTTTGTTTCACCTCTTTTCAAATTGACTAGTTCATTCTGAAGACATATAAGCAAAAATCGAATAGCAAATCTATTGGGTTCGTGGAAGGAATTTTTTGAATAAAAATCTCCATATTATATTTTACAGCGGTAGACACACCACGTTTGCGCGATTTGGTGGCGATGACACGGCGGCAGCTGCCACCACTAGGCCACAATCCTCCAAATAATGGTATATATAATTTTTTGAACTGAAACATGTTGTGTTCTAGAAAAAAAATTTAAATTTCATTTCATAACCGCCGATAAATTATTTTTGCTGAATGGCGTTGGCCCTAGGAGTCCTCTGAAACAAGTTTCGAATTTTAACTTCAAAAGTACATACTCTTATAGGAAATTTGATTTTGCATTTTTTCTCTGGACAAAGTCCAGTAAAGCCTTCTCCGTTTTCAAAGTCAACCCGACCACACTGTCTTTACAACAAGAAAAAGACTAATTTTTATAGATTTCATAAATTCATACAAATTTACGAAATTTGTGGAAATTTATTGGAATTTGTGGAAGTCTATGATGATTAAGAGCCAAACCGGTGATTGCCTTCCCCAGGATGTTATGTCTTATTGTTGGATTTTCTTCTTTTATTTCATCGGAGAATTAAGAAAAATTATAAAAAACATGCAATTTCATAATGACATGTAGCTTGTAAGGGGCCATTCATTAATTACGTAAGGGCGATTTTGACCATTTTTGACTACCCCCCCTCCTCCGCCCACGTAAGGATACATAACATTTCTTGAACTAAAACATGTTGTTTTTAAAACAACAGATTTTTATTTAAAAAAAAATAATATTAGTCTTTGGAAGTAGCAGAAGCTACTGTGATCGTTCGAATTGAAACAATAATTGACGAAGTAAGATATTACGTAAGAATGGTTTTACCCCCCCTCTCCCTCCCCCGACGTAAGGTCATGTCGAGATTTTTAAAAACCCCCTTCCCCTCGGGACGCTTACCTAATTAATAAATGGCCCCTAACAAATCCAATTATTACAGCTTTTGCTATTGGTCAATTCAATTAGTCATAGCTCTCTATGTGTATATGTTACAGGAAAAGTATATAATTCAGGCACTATATATAATACCTAGGCATTCTGTTTGCGACCGTCTGCGGAGAATGGGACCTAATGGAAAGAATCGATTTTTAGTTTTTTACACAAATCGATAGTTTTTTATTTGCTCTTTCATAATGGAAAATATGGTTTTCTATATCTTAAAAATTTAAATTGGGATTAAACTGTAAAGTGAAAGCTCTTTTATGGAGTTTCTGTGTTAGACCTCCTCTTTAATCGCTCCTCCTCTAAACTGAAGCTACCGCGCATTAGGTCTCTTTCTTCGCGATGGGGCACATATAATGACCAGGACAAAATAGGTAAAGTATATAATCTTCATTTTGAATACAATGATGGCAACAAGGCATACTGGAACGGCATTTTCATTGACACTGAACTTTGTTTCTTGCGTATCAACACCTATTGGTTTAGTGCATTGTCTTGCAGGAACATTTAAAAAAATCTTGTATGAAAAGATTGGTTACAGGCGATTTTTTAAAAACGATAGATCCCCCTCACCCCAATTTGTTTATTTTATGGAAAAAGAAACCTCATTTTCTTGAAATCTGTCAACATTGACCCTTGCCCCCGGGCTTATGGAAGTACTTTTTATTAACTTTTTGTGATTTGAAGATAAAAATTTCTTCAGGGATGTTTAAGAAATAGTTTCCACGTAATAACTTTCGATTTAGACGCTTCAAACTCCCTTGTATTGTGCCGGATAATTCCCCACAAAATTCAAAATATCAGTTTTATGTAGAAAATGTTGATTAATTTTAAGAATAATATTTCTAGCTCAACATATTTAGCAGTGAAAAGGGGAAGCATGTGATATTAATTTCTTAAATAATTGCTAACTGTCTTTCACAAACAATATCGCTATAAGCATTCATTACACTTGTTCACAGCCATTTTGCCCACCATATCTCACTATTATTTTCCCATGTTTTTGGCCCACTAAGCACAAGAGACACGCTCAGAAATTTTTTTATGGAAGCGTCTTCGAGATATCAATGTGCAAATCTTGTTTTCTTTAAATTTCAGAGTTCTTTCGACGTTTCCGGGTATATTTCGAGTTTTTATTCACCGATTTTCCTGAATGAGCACTCAATTTGAAGGCAACAGGATCCTCTACAAATTTCTGTTCCAACGTTTTTAGATCAGCCCAGTAGTTCAGATGCTAGTGACTTTCAAATGTTAGCTGATATTTGCGATTTCTATTCTTCCCAGGACGATATGTGAATTACCAACTTCATTTTTTGCCAAAAAAAACAGCTTGTCTAACATATTAAATCGCGAGCATCTGAACGTGATTAGTGGGCCAAAATACATGAAAAAATCAGTGATGTGTGGTGGGCCGAAAAAAATATTAACTTTGTAAACTAATGTTATCTGTGACATTAACTTCGGGAAAAAATAACTTTTCACTATTTACAAGATAAAAAAATTGTTTAAATAAATTGAAATTGTCTAAAGAATGGGAAAATATTGTGAAAAAAAAATATTACTTTCATAATTCGTTAATTGTGTCACTCACTCCAGAAAAAATACTTTATACGACTAACAGGCGAATAATTGTTTAAATAAATAAAGAATTTTCAAATTGTTGCCAAACGAGTTCAGTTAGAAATATAATTCTTGAAATTCATTAACTGTATCAATTCTTCCGATAAATAATAACTTTTTACGATTTACAGATGAGAAAGAATTGTTTACACAAATAGTTGTTATTGAACAAGAATTTAATCAGTTAAGAAATACTTGAGAATTCATTACTCATCGAATACAAATAATTTATTCAGAGGAAACTCTAAAATATACCATCTTTAGAATCAATTTTACATGAGACTGATATTTTGCATTTTTTGTGGCATTTTCCAATTACAATACAAGGTAGTTTTCTTTTTTACGAGGGAAGGTGGAAAATGTGCTAAAACACACCGAGAAGGGTCCGCACTTCTCGGTAGTGTCAAAATATTGATATCATCACTACAATGATCTTAATATATATAAATATACAAAAAGATCTTAATTCGATCATTACAGTGATGCTACCAACTACCGACTAAAAACCACCACCCTTTCTCCTTGGCATGAATTCCCCCGGAAACCGCTTTCGCATTACTTCAGGGGGTGCCGTGTTTTTTTGGCCGTGCCTCGGCCTTCATCTTTTATGCCAGCTTGGTCTTCTCCTGATGAACTGGGCTTCTTGTCGGACCTGCCCAACTACGATATTAGCTTGCACGTCCAAGAGGCTTCTTCACCGAGCCTGCCTCTCTGAACGCCAAGCAACTCCTTGTCCCCGGACGATGGTCTGTCCGGGGCTTATCTTCCTTCGCGGCGCAGAGGTAGCACTGCGGTGTGCTTTCGCACACCGCAGCTTTATGCCCCTCTTTGCCGCACCGCCAGCATGATTTGGTCCTATCTGGACCCTCGCATTTCGCTGCCATGTGGCCGAAGCCTTGGCAGCGGTAGCACCTTATTGCCTCCGCCTTCTTGTGCACACGGCAGGATACCCATCCCACCTTGAGGTGTCCAATGCGCACCAAACTTACAGCCAGATCTTCTGCCAGTTCCACGAAAGCCTTCAGATTACCTCTGAAGGGTCTTTTCGTGAGGCTGACCCTGATGACTCCATCCAGCTTGCCGAAATGTTTCCGAACGGCTTCCTCTACTTCTTCTGAATCTGTCGTCGTATCGAAGTCCAGAATCTCGACCTCGGTGCGTGGGACAAGCTCACGTACGCTACCCCCGTCCCCAACCGCCTCCTTGATGTCACCCGACAGATCAGCTCTGCCTTTTGATGTAGGTCCCAGTTCTACTAGGACCTCGCCGTGTCTCGTTTGCCTGACCCCCTTGATTTTTACGCCAAGGGCGTCAGGTTTCACCTTCTTCTTAAGGTCCTTGAGGACCGTCGCGTAGCTAAGTCCCTCGTTCGGTTTGATAAGGACCCCCTCGGTTCTAGCTCGCATCTGCCTCCTCGTAGAGGCGTAGACTCTTGATTTTTCTCCACCTTCTCCGGTGTCGAGGTCGTTGGCGCTGGAGCGTTACGTGTCCTCGGCTTTTTGCTTCTCGGCTTGGAAGGACTCATCTCTACTGGACTCAGGGTGGACTCCCTCTCTCGCTTCCTATCACGGGGAGTGGGAGCTGCCACAGCTTCCTCTGTGTGAGTACAGCTTTCGTCTGTCTTCTTCTTTGCCTTCTCCTGTCGGGTCATGGCTCTCGTTCGGGCAGTTCGTCCAACATTCTCGATCAAATCCCTATGAAGCCCTTCGGTCACCACAGAGTGATCGCGCTGTTCGTTCATCAGCCGTTCCGCTCGTTCCAGCCCATCCCTAATTAGCAGCCACATATTCCTCTTTGTGCTGCTAAATTCCACCATTTCCTTTATGGTGCCTCGTAAGTCTTCAAAGAGATCATACGTCTCTGTGAGTTTGGCATCCATTTCTGCGATGTTCATCTTATTCATAGATGCTTCCACCCATGGAACCAGCACCGGCCACCGGGGCTTGCACCCGATCGGAACCGGCGGGGAGATTTCTACTCCCTTGGGGTATTGTGTTTTTGTCGTACCCACTCATAACTGGTTTCTTATTCGGGGTTCCTTCCCCTAGCTGGTTTTTGTCCACCCCGGGTATTTGATTTCCCCGGTACCACCCATATCTGGGAGGCGTTCCCCTATCCGCAACCTGGGGAGGCGCCCGATGGGGGACCAGCAACCCCACACGGGAATACAAGGTAGTTGGTGGCATCAAAATTAAAGTTATTGTTATGAAATTTGTATGAACAATATTCACATTTTCCAAACAAACAGGTTTGTTCAATTGCATTCATAATCACCTCACACTAATTAAGAAGTGAACAAAATTTACAATATTTTGGAAAGAAACGCAACTTTCTACCATTATTCGGAGACAATATTTTCAAATTCTTTAATTAATATAAATTTCGATGTTAAAACGATTACTTCAGATGAATTAAATTTGAAAAATAAGACAAAATGTGTCTCAGCCAGAATACGAACCATTATGTTTGTTAATTTAATTATTATCTCACTCTAATTTGAAGGTTGAAAATCATTTGAAAAATGAGGAAAAACCCCCGACTTCCGAACTATATTCTAATTTGAAATTACTGAAAGCAATAATAAATTGTTCAAATAATTTATATAAAAATTTAGTTATCAATAGAAGGTAGTATTTTGAATCACTTGTATTGATAAACACCAAATAAATCATAATTACCGCCAGAATCTCACAAAACCTAATTTTTTACTTTCAAGGTTTTTTTCGAAACCCTTCGAAACAGACTTATTAGGGCGATATTTCAGAACTAAGTTTTGATTCGCACTTCATAGCTCATTGGGATAAAAAAATGTTGTATTTCAACTTGATCCATTTAATACTCAAAATTCCGAATTAATTTTACAAAAATGTCTTTTTCTATGGGAAATCCGTACTAAACTTCATTATTTTACATGATATTCCTCATTTGACAAATTGTCCAGGCATTTGAAGTAATGGCAGATCTAATTCACGTGATGAATAACATTATTCCAATGACAATGTAGTTAAATATCAATTTACAATTTAACCCAAGTTTGTTTCAAATTGGTATGTAATTAAACTCAAAGTTGCATACTTTGCCCTCAGTCACAGGACTTTTTGAGACTGTCTCCACGCCCACTTTGACGAGACGTATAGGCGGAGCTCTTAAAAATGTAGTAAGTTTTTATTTTTAGAAAAACGTCAAAATCTGTCGAAAATTGTGAATTAAAAGTTGATAATACTATTGAAGATTTTTCAACAAAACTGGGTTTTTTTTAGGCTGTGTCTAGTCGTCACGAAAAATTAGGGGGGTCGGACCAATATTATTTATGTGGCCAGTCACAGTGGTGCCTTTCCGCCCCACCCGAAAATTCGGGACGACTAGCCAAGCTTATGAAAAATATTGCACTAGTCATCCCGAATTCCGGGACGACGAGACACTGCGTTTTTTTAAATGTCCCTACAGAACAAACTGTCAAATCAGCAAATATTCATGCGTAAAAAATAAAGTTCAGTGTGAGTCAAGATTCCATTCTATAAGTAAGCCCTGTTGTCATAAGCAGCGAGTATACGTGTGTTGATTTCCGTAAGTGCTCGTCAATTTATCATGGCTTCCTTCAACTGTATCATTATATCCGAAATCAATATTATATACCTAATTTGTCTTGTGCTGGGCATTATACATGTCATAGGCTTTTCAAGGATTCAGGCATTCAGCCGGCTGCCAGCGTTCATAAGAATTTGGTACGAAATCTATACTTTGCCCAACCAGAAGGTATTAAAACACATTGAAAAGCTATTCAACATTCTATTTTCATTTTCAAGTTAATCTAATTAATGAAATACATTTTTACCGAATAATAAGAGTAATGATTTTATGTCAGTTATTTAAAAAGTCTTGGAAGTTCAAGTTTCCAAAAGTTTCGGAGGTAAATATTGATTTATTTTCTAATTTGCCTTATTATAATTATATTTATGATATTAATAATGACCAATGATAAAGAAAAACCTAATCAATTAAATAATCATTTAATTGGAAAATCTTCATATCAATTAAATAATTGAATGATGAATTTATCAGTAATGTTAATAATAATTATGAGTGTAATGATTATTGTTACATAAGTAAATCTAATCATGTTTGTTTCAATCATCACTATTCACTAGATGCTGAATACTTCATGTATTATTATTTACTTTTACGTATTTTGATTTAGCAGTGAAGTTTTGTGGTCATACAGTATAATGTAGATGTTATTCATACCACTCAAATTCTATAAAATAAAATAAAATAAATATTCCGTGAAATAAAATTCTGTAAGATTCTGTAAAAATATTTACTTCTTTCCAATAGCAAGTTGAAAAATAAAAATAGGATGTTCTCTTTTTTTATTTAGTTTAAGTGTATTTCTTTTTGTTTGACACATTTTTCACATAAAAATAAGAAGAGATGATCTACTTCAAATAGAAGGACATTTGTTTATTTTTCAGTAATTTCAATTTTAATTTTTCAGCAAATATCTAAATTAACCATATAACATGCTATTTCTTTTTATTTAACATTTTTTACGCATAAGAATAATCTTTCCAATAGCAAATTGAAAAACAAAAATACGATGTTCTCTTTTTTTATTTAGTTTATATGTATTTCTTTTTGTTTGACACTTTTTTCACATAAAAATGAGAAGAGATGATCTACTTAAAATAAAAGGATATTTTTTTATTTTTCAGTAATTTCAATTTCAATTTTTCAGCAAATATCTAAATTAGCCATTCAACATGCTATTTCAAATTGTACTTGTGAAGGAAAATCGTAAATACGGCTATTTCACGTTGTGTCCGAATTGAAGCATGAGAATAAAATGTTATTTTCGAAACCTGTGTAAACATGAACTTAAATTTTAATTTAAAAACTCTTCAAATATATTAAATTAAATTACTATTCTTATTATTCTGTAAAAGTAGATTGAATTATTTACGTGAATATGAAAATTAAAATGAAATGTTAAATAGCCATTAAATGTGTTATAATACTCTATGGTTCGGTTCATTTAATTTTTTTTCAAACTCTTCTGAACGCCGCCGTCAGTTGGCTGAATGCCTGAGTCCTCTAGATGCCTATGACATATATAATGCCTGAGGATTATATATATTGCCAGATTATATTATTTGCCTGTCACATATATAATTTGCTAACGCCCTCCCCCCCCCCCCCACCCTGAGGTCACTCCTCTGGACTCGCGCCTGGCCTCACAGAGGTCCCCCTGAATATTAAATTCCTGTTTCGACCTTCAGCAAGGTTTTGTGAAAAATTTAGAGCGTTCTAAATTTTATATTATGTGTCATCTCTGAAAAAATGTTGCACCTATTGTGGAGTATCTTTTAATCTACAACACCCAACTAAAGCATTGTTCGAAGCCGGAAAATATCTTCGCGTTTGTGGAGACATGTCATAATATTAACCTTTAGTCCCTTTTTCCATTGATTGAGTTATTCGTTTGAGTCATTTAATAATAATTTAGATACCAAATGACTTTAAGATTACATTTGGGCTATTTCTAATCCGGACCAATAGCAAACTTTCAGCGATTGTTAAAAAATTCTTTAATAAAAATCCCTTTATTATATTTTACAGCTGGATATCGTTTACCCGATGGCCGAACTTTCTTTGCAATGGAAAGGGACCTAGGTAGTAGTAGTTGTAGTATGTGTGTGTTACGGCCAATGGCCGAAAATAGACTGTCATTGTCCATTGTTTAAATAATTGACAATTAGTTTAAAGATGCATTCAAACTGATTGAATACGTCTTCTTAAAATAAACAATGCCTTAGTACTCATAAAATAAAAAATCATAAGTAACTGTCATCTGAAAATGACACCGACTCCCTGTAGGACCACGGTGAATCACACCCATGGCAAAGTTTCACGACCGTGAAATAGTTGATATATATATATATATATATATTATATAATATTATAATAATATAATGATAATGCTTATATAATAAGCATTATCCCTGTTCGCGGAGGCTTTATAGCGCGTATGAATACTCTGTGGTGCCAGAAACACCCAGAGCTTCAACACGTTTCGCATCAGTCTTTGCGAAATCAAGCCGACTACCTCCGCAAAAATGGATATGTACGCGGAGCGCTTCCTCAACCGCTGCTTGAACAAGCTGCAGACGAAGATGAAACGACATTAAGACCAACCGCAGAAAGCAGGCACCTTCTGGAAGATGATCGCAATTTCAGTACAAGGAGGAACATCAACATGCAAGTTCCTCTTAAGCCCCAAGATCTGGCTGAAATGGATGCCTTCCTTCGTGGAGATATCTCGCAAGAGTCCGACCTCTGGACCATCAATTGCTCAGTTTATGGTGCTGCGAGAGCTTTGGCTGATTCAAATCGAAGGCTGAAACCGACGATGGATCAGAAGACCAGAAGACGCTTGCATCAACTGAACAAGAAAATTGGATGGGCAAGACAGAATGCATCCCGTGTTCGATGTGTGATTGACTACATAACATCTGGTAGACCGTTCACGGAAAGGGATCGAAAGTTCGCCCAAGAACTAAGGACCTTGAATCACACACTAAACAATTCAAAGCTGCTGACAATCAAGCAGCATATTGCTGACAAAATAAGGCTGTTATCTGACGCAAGGAGGAGGATACAGAAGAGGGAGAGATGGATCAGGGAGAATCAACAGTTTCTCGCTGACCCATCACGCCTCTTCAGTGATCCCCCTGTTTTTGTAAAAAATCCACCCAAGCCCAAGGAGGTAGAGACTTTTTGGAGAGAGGTGTACAAGATCCCGAAAACACTAGAATTGAAAGAAGATACTGACAATATCATCCGCTTCAAGGAGTTTTGCGACAGCCTCATAAAACCTGAGGAGGAGTGTTCATCAGTCACTGCCGAAGAGGTGAAAAAAGCACTTAGAGGCGCGAAGAACTTTTCGGGTGCTGGACCAGATTCTAACAAGAACTTTTGGTGGAAGAAGTTTACTTCTATACACCAACATTTGGCCCGCATATTCACCTCATATTTGAAGTCGGAGACGCCCATTCCGCAGTGGCTGGTGTTAGGACGCACTATACTCCTACCGAAAAAAGGCAACTTGTCCAAACCAGAGAATTACAGGCCAATAACTTGTTTGAACACACTGTATAAGATCTTTACAGCTGTCCTGAACAACAGGATTGTTCGACGAATTGAGCCTGCATGGCGAGAGATGTACGAACAACGTGGCTCGAAAAAAGGTGGAGCAGGCTGTCGAGAGAACCTGCTGATTGACAGGTGTGTCTGGAAAGACGCTACAGTCCATCAGCGCGTTCTGTCAATGGCCTGGATTGACTACCGGAAAGCTTTCGATTCAACCTCTCGACATCTGATCAGCGTGAGCATAAGGTCACTCATGTATTTTATATGGATGACCTGAAGATCTATGCCTTGTGGATATAAGTGTTATTCGACATCTTAATACTGGAGAGACCTATACATACCTGGGCGTGCCTCAAACCCGCATTCAGGACGTAACATCAGTGAAGGAGTCTCTCCGAAGCAGATGCAAGCATGTTCTTCGACAGATTTGGTCTTCCTATCTGTCGGCGTTGAACAAGGTATCTGCGACTAACATGCTTACCGTCCCAGTTCTACTCTACTCGTTTGGGGTGGTTCAATGGACGAAGAACGAGCTCAAGGACCTTGACGTCAACACACGTAAGATAATGCATATGCATAAAAGCTTGCATATCAATTCGTCAGTTCCGCGATTATACATTTCACGCCGTCAAGGTGGACGCGGACTTCTGAATCTCCAGTGTCTTCATAACCGAATTGTTTTGAGTACAGCTTACATCGTTGCGAATGGCAGAGATCCTCTCCTAAAGATGGTCAGAAACCACGAGATGATTGGCGAAGGAGCGTTCCTTTACAAAGCCGCGGAGCAAGCTGCCGATTTCTTAACTGCCAGTAAATTCTTCTCGCTGAACGGCTTTGGCCTGAAATAACCGGTAAATAGGAAATTCACAAAAAACCTATTTCATGATATCATAAGACTGCTAGAGTAAGTAACACATGAATCTTGAAGATCATGGAGAGTTAGAGAATTTTGAGCAACAATAAAGTTCTAGCAAAAATTTAGAAAAATTATAGGTAATTTTTTTGCAGAAAAAATTCACAGAATTCATGGAATTCACAGAAAACATGGAATTCACGGAAATAACATAATTCATGGAATTCAAGGAATTCATGGAATTTACAGAATTCACGGAGATTAAAGTTGATAAAATTATTACTATTTCAGCTTGAACCCGTTTAGTTTTTAATTAGGATGTATGTAGGCAAATATTTCTTGACTGATTCATAACAGTTTTAGCATTTACATGAACATTTGTGAAAAAATCTGCTATTCTGACGACGACATCCTATCAGTTCTATGCTGGCTGAACTTTTTGTTGAAATTTAACTTCCTTTCATTGAAAAGTCTTGTATTATATTTTTCCTTGTGAATTTATCTATATTGGTTAATAATTTAAGTTCATAAATGGTATTGAGTAAGAATGGCACTCGAATAAGATCTATGTAATTTTTTTTTGAGGAGGGGGAGGATGAAATGGGTCATAATATTCTATCAAATATACCAAATGTATCATTGTTTTTCTTAATAATCATTGCGTTTAAAAGATGAAAAATACTGTTTATCAGGAAGCTTATAACTAATTAATTTTTCGGTAAAGTTCTTCTTTCAAGAACTTTTTTCTACCTTTCTTTCAAGAGTGAGCGACTTAGTCCTATATTTTGTTCTGAAGTTGCTCACAGTTCAAAGGGTTTTCTGTAAAAAATCAAAAAAGAACAAGCCGCTTAGCCCAATTTTACGATGCTTTCTAACAGATATTTTTTCCCTGTGAAGAAAATTAATAAATATCTTTTTGTCTGAATGGACTAGCTGCTGAGGAAAGTCAAGTTCCCGCTCTACCAAACGAACATTGCGAGAACATTAAAGAAGGAAGCATGGTGTCTGTGAAGATTCAAGGTAGAACTTATGTTGAATATGGAATACTCAAACCCAGTAGAGAAGAGGACTGGGACATGCGGATTCACAGTCCAAATAGAATATATCCCGTCGGTATAAATCGTGTGTTCATAGAAGTTGTTAAAGTAAATCCGTCAACAGGAAGAAGAATTAGTAGAGAGATTTTCCATGCAGCATTCGGATATCGCATTGATTCATCAACAGATACACCCAATTCAAGGTCTAGAATTGTCGTATGTCACGAGGGTAATTGTTATTATGCAAATCTACTAACTTTATATCCAGATAGGACAAGGCGTCACAGAAGTGTAGCCCATGTTGTCGGTGAATACAGTCCCGATTACCATCTAGCCTTTCATGGGGTTCTACAATTTATGCCGCCTCCCATGGTTCGTTCGTGGATTCTGAAAATGCGACCAGACTGGTGGGTTGACACACCTCCGCCACCATCATCGTCAACATCATCGTCACCATCATCGTCACCATGAAAAACATGTATCACACAAAGGTGTCTTGTTACGATTTGTAATTAAACAAAACTATTATCAAATAAAAACCTTATTCTCTGTCAATGACTCCCGCTCAATTTTATTTAAATCTCCTTCATATATATGATGTATTTATTTTTGTGTTAATATTTATTTTATCTATTTATATATTTGCCACCGTATTGTTTGTGTAACTTGAGAGGGTCATTCAATTCCTTCATTCTAACTCATGAAAATAAAGTTCGCAGTATTTATGAGCGGAAATATAATAAACTTCTTCAAATTACTGAAAGAAATTCTTCAGCAACGAAATCGAATAATAGATACGTTCAGACGATATTTACTCTATTACAACTCGGTCTCTAATAAATTAGATTGATCCATGTTCACTCTTCACAAATTTTTAATTATTATTTTGAAACTCAGTAAGCCTTGAAGCATGTTTAAAAAACATTAAGCCTAGAATTCATGTTTTATCCAGTTCAAATTATTATGTGAAACATCCAGGTTCTTCGGTAGTTGATGTTATACTTAAGGGGCTGTTCTAGTTTCGTGCCACGATTTCGGGTCTCTTTTTGGAAATTTACTGCAGAAAAACTGCAAATATGTCACTCTCGACTTTGTGATAAGGCTTCGACTATTTAGATTGCATAAAACAAAAAAAGTGAAATATGGCTTCAATTGTGAGAAAGTTGTTGCGCTATGTGCGCTCGAATTACCCATTCTTCAAAGAAAAAAAAGACATTTTTTCAGGTGAATAACAGAATACACATTTTTTTGACTTCATAGGAAATCTTACAGGACTTGAGCACATTGTGTACGATTCACAGATGTTTCTCCAATTATATCGAAAAAAAATCCTACAAATTCAAAATAAATGACACATTTATTTCACTTTGAACACAATTCTTTGAAATTAGTACACTATATTCATTCGTGAATAGTGGCGTTCCTGATTCAAGTCCTAGCCGAAGCTGATTTTTTCTCGTTTATCCAGAAAATGATTTGTATAATTAATTACACTCTTTGACAAAATAACATCAATTATCAAATGAGCTGACTTTTTTTTCATAAACAAAATGTAACATATGTAAAATGCCGCGTTTGAGAAATTGATATTCTACCTGAGAAAAATTAATTTTTAACAGAATAGTTAAATCTTGAACCAAATAATAGATTTTTGAAACAAAAAATGTGAATTCTGAACCAAAAATATAATAGTAGACTTGTTCGTAAAAAAAAGAGTTGTCTCTTGACGAAAGCTAGTTGGTTTTTTCTTGTTGAGTTCTGTTGATGAAGTTTCTCAAATGTAGGACAAAAAAGAATAGCCTATATTCAGATGCTTTACTTGTAAAATAAAATCACTGATTTTAATTTTAACAATCAGTTCGAAAAATTATAATTTACGTCTATATTTTTCGTGTGTGACATGATTGCTTTATATTGATTTCTTGTCATTTTCTTCCACTCAGAAACAAAAAAGGAAGATTTTTAACAAAGTAGTTTTACTTTCGACCAAGTATTTTAAGTTTAATTCACAAAAGCTGAACTCTTAACTAAAAATATAATGCAAAGTTGAATTTTGTTGCAGGTAAATGTTACTCTGAAATCTCTATAATTATTACATTTATTTTTTTCTGTGATGAATTCTTAACGAAAAATTCAATAGCTGATATTACAACCCAGAAAGATTTTAATTTATAATGAAAACCATTTGAACATAACCAAAAAAGATTCATTTTCAACCAAAGAAGACTAAATTTTTACCAGAAGAGTCAATTTTTTTAACAAAAAGAATTTCCTGCAAACAAGTTAGATTTTTCATCAGTGAAGATTTTTCAGTTCAATAAGAGAAATGATTTCAACCAATTTTTCCATTTTTAAACTGAATAGGTGAATTCCCATCAAAACATTGAAGTTTTCAACCTGAATTCATGAATTTTCAACCAAAATGTTGATTTTTTATGCATAATATAATACTGTATAGTAGAATGTTCCACCGAATTGTTGAATCTTAGAAATAGTTTTGTTTAGACTTTTTGCTGCACTACTAATATTTTTTGAAAAAAAACGAAGATATTTGATTCTCCAGAAAATGCTCGCATTTTTTTTATTTAAAATTGTTTGCGTTTTTCTTCGCGGACCCTGAAACAACGAGAAACCTCTCATTAGAATCAAGAAGAAAGAATTGTTTATCTGAATTGTTTAAAAAATCCAGATTGAAAGAAAACAGAAGTTATTTTGCATTGAAGAGAGCAAACTAATACAAACTGATTCGTGCCTCCATAACGATTCGAGCCAGAGTTTTCCGGTCAGCTTGTAGAATCTGGAGAAGTGCTATTTCAGTAATTGAAAACAAAATTTTACTAATTTAATTATAGAAATGAGAGCGACTGAAGCAGAGTGAAAAAGTAGTAACTCGATTATTTGAAATATTTAATAATTTGATGGTGGAAAAGTACTAATTACTTATTATTGAAACAATAAACAGAAAATATTTTCAAACTTATAAATATCCTTTGACAGTAGCAGAAAGAGTGCATATTTACAAATTATATCTTTAGACTAGAAAAATTAGACTTATTGACTAACCCGATCTATTTTACCTTACTTGATCCATAGAAAATTGAAATTATGAATAAAACTTCCTTAAAAATATTTGCTTCAAATAGGGATCAACTTGAGTGTCTAGAGAAGTAAGTATTTACTTTATAGCTTTTTGTCATACGCAAAAGTACTTTCTGGCCTCTCTGATTTAAAATAGTAAAAACTTAACTAATTACCAGTCAAATTTTTAACATTTTATCTACGAAAAGTGGATCACTGAAGTTCAGAACAAAAATTACTCATTCGATCAGCTCCCCTTGACTAAGGCAGCAAAAAAATACTTAATTAAAAATAATCACCTCGGACACCTTCCTCTGACTCTATTTGATACTCTCATCTTTGGATTGAAAATACCTCTTTATCGCATAGAGTACTCATTTTTTCTCAGATACAAAATTTTTAAAATTTTGCAGTATTCGAAAAACTTTTCTTCATTCCAAAAGATATCTTTTCTTATCGTGCATTTTTCAAGATTTTTATTTTTTTTTAAAGAATTTTGATAGGTTTCGTGATAACGGAAAATTTTCCTATAATTCCTAGCAAAAACTGAAATGATTTTTTATCTCTGACAACTAATTTTTTGAGAAAATTCAGAAAGAAATTTAAAAATATTTTGAAAGATTAACATAATGAAAGAAGTAATCTTGAAGATTTGAAGGCACTTTTTTTAATTCTGTAAGATTTATCATAAATTTTTGATAAAAATTCCTATAATTCCAAAAAATACTACAGAGCTTCAAAAAATTAAATAAAATAATCAAAGATTTGAAAGTATTTCGGAACATTCAACACGGAATATTATTTTAACAAACTAATCTTAAAAGAAAATTTAACTTGCCACTTGCAGCACCCACGGAACCCCGTTTAGATCGAACGCCTACTAGAGAGTCGGAATATTTAGACATTCCGTTCGATTTCTCGCCGCTAACTTCACCTCTACGGGGAACTCGATCTCCTTCACCAAGCAGCCAGCTGCTATTTCGAGCTAACCGCTCCCTCTCTCCAGCCAAGTCACCCATTTCTCGGGGACTCATCACCCCCGCTCGGGGTCGATCCCCTCTTCTTCGGGTCATTCGACCACGTAGCTCCCCAGGGACACTGGAAACCTTCCCAGAGACCCCGAAGTCTCGTCGTACACCACCTCCCCCATCTTCACGGTCGGCCCGCGACCTCCTTCGGCGACATCGTCAGCGCTCGATACGAGCTTCCGTATTTCGTCGCCGGCTCGTCCGGGACGAGAGACGCCTCCACGAGCAGTCTACCATCATTCCGGAACGGGGACCCGACAGACATGTTTGTGTCCTTCTCCGTTCGCGTGAGGAGCGCAATTTCATGATCACACTCTACTTGGACTCTCTTCCGGTCGACCCCGCAGATCGCGAGTCTCCAGGTTGTCACCGCAGAAGCCGACCTGTCTGATTAATACCTTTCCAATTCTCACCAATCGATACATTCTCTACTCTGCATCCCACTGCAGTCCTACACACACAGCCTTACGACTGTTATTATTATAACTGAAGGACCTTAACAATTTGACGGCCCGAACGTGGGGCTAAATTTTGGTCTTGACGGACGTCAGGACCGTTCCCTACCCGACATGTCTCCAACTCTACCAAAAAGAGCTAGCCTACGTGTTCCAGCATCTCGCTTTACACCTACCACAACGATACGGACCAAAGTACCTGTCCCCAGCAGAATCCCAGTAAGAGGCGTGAGTCCTAATAAACGTAGTAAACCATCAACACGGGGAGTAAACAACCAGGAACTTTCCACTTCTGGGAGTGGGTTTAAACACCCGGTGGCGTCCAGCAATTCCTCGGTCACAACCTCAGCAGCAACCATGGCCTCAAACCAAAATTCTTCGAGCCTGATACCGGTTGAATCGTTTCCAGCACCCGTTTCCAGCTCACGAGCTGTTCCGGATATTCAAATCCCAGGGCCGTCTACCCTGTTTCCAACAGGGACAAATGCACAAACTAGCTGTCCTGTACCTCGGGACCCGTGAAGTCGTGGCCGAAATTGACTCTTGTGCTTCTGACAATTTCGTGAGGTACGACATCCTAACATCAGCCGAACGGAGCAGTCTCAAACCAGCCCCCGAATTCGCATTGCTCGCCGCTCACGGGCCTCGGATTGCGGCTATAAGTATCACTTGTTTTGTCCCCGCAGATGGGTGAGCGGACGTACCCAGGAGTTTTTTACGTCAGTGACCAGATGCGCGCTGACATCACCCTCGGCCGTAGATGGCTGAAGCAACACGACGTTCACCACGAACATCGAACTGGCTGCCTCTACCTCGGCAACAAGGAACGTCAGCGAATTTATTTGGTTCCAATTCCTGGTACCACAGAATCTTGCGGCCCGCCACTTCACGTTGATTTTCCCAACGAGATGCCTGCAGATATTCAAAAACGTCTGCACGACACCCTGCAGCTCCATGCTACCGTATTTCACCAAGGAGGACAACTACGCCAGACTCTAGCCGTGCAACACGAGATTGAGTTGTCAAACCCACGGCCATTTCGAGAAGCCCCGCGGCGTTACCCCAACGTAAAAAAGAAGTTTATTGACGAGCAACTCCGCGAGATGCTCGCTGAAGGTATTGTTGAACCCAAAACTTCTCCTTGGAGTTCAGCTATCATGATTGCAACCAAGCAGAGTGGAGAATATCGTTTCGGCATTGACTTTCGCCGTCTCAACGATCAGACTGTGGATGCACCGCAGTGTTTACCCAGGATCCACGAGGTACTAAAGGACCTCGGGAGGTCGAAAATGTTTACTACCCTGGACCTCAAGAGTGGGTATTGGCAGGTCCCGATTGCTCCTGAGGCCAGGAAGTACACTGCCTTCTCTGCCCCGGACGGGGGGCAATACCAGTTCCGGATGATGCCATTCGGGCTCAAGAATGCACCTGGAACATTCCAGAACTTGAAGCGCCACGTCCTAGCCGGGTACTCAGGAAAATTCTGCATCGCATACCTGGATGACTCCGCACTAACGGCCTTACCTGCACCCCGGATAAGTGCGCCTTTGGACGAGACGCGCTACCATATCTCGGTCACGTCGTCACAGCTGACGGAAATCACCCGCAACCACGTCATGTGCAGGCCATCCAGGACGCCGAGCCACCACGAAACCGGAAGACCCTCGCCTCATTATTAGGAGTCTGCAACTGGCTTATGGAGTACATTCCCAGGTACTCGGAAGTAACCGCACCCTTGACAGACATCCTCTCCGCGAAGAGACCTTTCAAATGGACCCTGCAAATTCAAAGTGCTTTTGAGAGGCTGAAGGAAGCGTTTCGTAACCCATCTCCCCTTAGTCGACCAGATCCAGCCCTCACCTTCATTCTGCAAACGGATGCCAGCGCGATCGGCATGGGCGCTGTGCTTATGCAGCAGGACCAAGAAGGAAAACGTCACATTGTTTCCTACGCTAGCGCCAAGTTCCAGCCGGTGGAGGCCCGGTACCACTGCAATGAGCAAGAGTGCTTAGCAGTCGTCTGGGCTATAACAAGATATCGTTGATACCTCGAAGATAAGCGGTTTATCCTGCGGAACGACAGTCGCACCCTCATCTGGTTGAACAGGATGAAGGACTCAAACCGCAAATTGACACGATGGCACGTCTTCTTGAGTGGTTATAAGTACCACATCGAGCATTGTCCGGGTAAGGATAACGAGTTACCCGACGCACTCTCCCGTCACCCGGATCCCGAAGAAGCCTCGTCGGGAGAGCCCGACCTGGACCGGATGGTCCCACCGAAAGTCTCGACGTCTCGCTCCACTGACACACCTGTCCCACCAACCCTCAAGGCCGTTTACACACCTACGCTCATGGACGAGATTGCTGAAGCACAACAGGAGAAACCACAAATTGGTGACGGGATGGCTCAATGGTTTCGGATCCAAGAGAATGGACCCACCAATAAACGAGAGGAATATTTTGTTCAAGACAACCTGCTGGACGAGCGAGGATTTTGGAAACGCTGTCCCTATGGGGGACACTGGCAGCTTCGTGTCCCTAACTCTCTCCGACGAAAGGTGGTTTATGAATACCACGATGCACCACTTGCTGGCCATTCGGGGGCCAAAGAGACAACTCGCTCCATCCAACAGCATTTTTTCTGGCCGGGCTTAACTCGAGAGGTCCGACGTTACGTGGCTGGCTGTCACATATGTCTATGCACAAAGCCCGTGCACAGAAAACACGTGGACGGACAACATCCCCACAACACTCGCACCGCCTGGGAGACTGTCGCTGTAGAACTGATGGGGCTTTACCCTCTGACAAGCCGGGGTCTTCTCACGCTTCGGTTACCCCCAGCACATTCTAAGTGACAACGGGAAACAATTCCCCAGCCACGCATGGACCAACGCCAGCCAGAGGTGGAACTGCGAAATCTGGACGACGCCAGAGTATTACCCCCGAGCTAACCCCACGGAACATCGCAATCAAGAGGTGAAAAAAGGACTCAGACTACGATTACACGCCGGAAATCAACGAACCTGGGATCAGCATTTACACAGCTTGCTTTTCAGTCTTAGGAGCAGACGAAATGCGGCCACCGGCTACACACCCGGGTACCTTTCAACGGGCCGAGAGATCCAAAGACCAGGAGAGCGGCACCTACGCCCCGTAGATGATCTTCACATCGCATCAGTTCCCCACGACGAGCGAGAAGAGAGAGGCCGACAGGAGCAAACGCGGTACGAGCAGCGCTATGTCGACCAATCGGCGCCGCCACTTCACGCTTTAGGTGATTGGGTTTACGTGTTAAACCACTTACAGTCCAACAAGGCTATTATCCGCCCCAACACCACGGGAGGTAGTCCCAGTTCTGCCCCTACCGCAACGAGAAATTATACCAGATGGTCATCATGAAGCAGAGGAGCAGGAGGAGGAATACTTCGTGGTAGCCGCAGAGGTTCCCGAAGAAGATTTGGAGAAAGAGGGTAGCATCGAGTTGCCAGTCGCCGAACAGGCACAACAAGTTGACCCAGTACCAGCATCAGAGATGGCCTGCCAGTAGCCGGACAGGCGCGCCAGTCCCATCTAGTACCTGAAGAAGAGACGTAGAGGGGCCGTTCGGCTGCTGAACAAGCACACTCTGCCTCCAACCCATTCACAAGCACCTGGAGTGCAGAAGCTTCGGATCACGGACAGCTTTGCTGCCGATCCCCATGCCGTGGGACGGTGATTTCAAGAGACACAGCCGGACAGGCTAGTGCGTTTAACGAGAACAAGCCGTTGCCAATAGTCGTTCAGGGCCCAGCGGGCTACCTAGCAGCCCAATATTCATTGTCCCCTAAGGAAGCTGAGATTCATCCACAACATGATGCCAGCAGGCGTTACAAACTGCGAGACCGTCGGCCGGTACCCTACCGGGACGCTCGCCCATATGCACCTCGGAGGAGGCGCTGAAGAAGAAGACCTTGTAAACGATGTGAATACGTGTTAGTTAGTGATCTTAACATATGCCATTTTTTCGATTCAGCTCGTGTTTCACTTAATTTTTATATATACATTTCCGTCTAACAAACAATGCCTGAACGAAGGTCTATTCCGTAGGGAGGTGGAGTTGATACACGCCATTAGCGTGAAAGATTAAATCGATGGGTTCGTCTTTAGAGTTTTCTCTTTTACAAGTACATCCACTTTAGTCCTTACTTTTGAAAGGACCCAAGTGCTGAACGTGAGAATAACAAAGACTTTTTCATCCAAACTCATCGTTAAAGACGACCTTCGTTTAGCTCATCTGCTTCAAACCAATTTTCAGATGACGGAATAAGTGTAACTTTATTACTCTTTTCCGAAACTCAATATATTTTTATTGCCCTCATTCAGAAATCTCGGGCCCATCTGCCAGCCAGGCGGCACCCTCAACACGTTTCGTCGGGTTTCGGAAAAACCCAGACCTGGCCTACGTGACAAATCTTCCGTTACCCGCACGGCCCAAATTGCTGCTTTCTTTACTTCCATTAGGATTCCTCTCCTCTCCTGGCTTTGCTTCCATCTATCTCTTTCTTGCTCTCTTTCTTACTCTCTCTCTCTCTCTCTCTTTCCTATTCGCAGCAGTCCTTGCGGCAAAATGAATTTTTGTTACATACACTTCGTATTTTTCTTAATAAGCCGGCAAACTGATTACGAGAAAGAAAGAAGTATGCATTTTCTACGAATTGCATTAAAAAGATTTCATTTTTTTATTCCAAAGAATGCCGTCATTCGGAATCCTTTCGTCATAATAATTTTCGAGCAAATTACATTTTCTTTTCTTAACCGAGCTGGGTCGAGCGTTTATTAAGGCCTAGTGATTAGTTAGTTATCATTTTCATTGTTATTGTATTGTTATTATAATATTATTATAATATGTAGTCAACGATATATAATACATATATTTAATAATAATTATAATATTAATATATTATAATTTTAATAGTATGGTATGATATAGTAATAGTGTCATAATTTTAATGATTAATAATAGTATCATTAATGATTAATTAATAATATTTTTAGTTTGCTTATTATTATTATTAGTTATTGGCGTTTCCAGTTTCTGATTTTCTAGTGTCTTATGATATTATATTGTGAAAGTAAATATTCAAATACTCGTTTCGAACATTTTCCTATTAAATATTATAATATGTGTATGTAATTTTATATTCTATTTTGATGACGTAAATTAGCCGTAAATTTCCATTAATGTTCGTGTCTAATTTTAAATAATATTTAAGCTTGGAGAAGCGCGCGCTGTTTTCGAGCAAAAGAGGCGTAGCGGGTGGAAAGTGGGTGGCGATCCCACTCCAACGTTCTTTCTCTCTTCTCGTAGTCCGAGCTCACGCGATTGGTCGAAGGTATCCCCGCCTTCCGGGGCCTGATCCTCGTCTCTGGCTCGAGTGCAGCATGCGCAAGCTCGTCGATTCATTCTGTGCCTACCCACCGCATAGCTCAGTACCCCACAGTGTTCTCTCCGCCGCTAATTTCGCTAAGTGTTTATGAATTTACCTGCTAGTTTATTAAAATTGTGTTGTGAGTGAATATACGACATATAAGCGGACAGTGTTCTCCTTTATTTTCTTCAAAATTTACATCATCGTTCAGCCGCGAGTTGTGAAAAACATTTTTCCTTTCTACCTCCAACCTCGAAAGCTCAAACGTCGCGGTCCGGCGGCGAACCTCGCCTTTAGGACTAACGGGAGAGACAGAGAGGCACTAACCTTTCCAAATTTTCCTACCTCTAACATTTTATTCAATGACTTTATGTGTTTTTATCGTGATATTTTCTTGTATTGTGAAACGTTGATTGTTTTCTTCCATATTTAATATGTCTCCCTCCACCCCCACGCTCAAACGTCACAGTTCGGTGCCGAGTCTCGCCATTTGAACTAGCGGGAGAGCTAAAGGGGCCCCACGTCCTCTTCCTCTCACCTTCACGCTTCCTTTTGTATTTCTCGCATTTCTTATGAATTTGTTACATCCATATTTCTGATATCTGTGTGATCTCTTTCGTCCTTCTCATTTGTATGGGGGGGGGGGGGGGGGGGGGGGGGGGGGGGGGGGGGGGGGGGGGG
>CAKNXH010002042.1:22324-55482 GCA_932178445.1 Andricus quercusramuli | reverse complement strand
CCCCCCCCCCCCAATATTTCGTATGATTGTTCATTGTGGGTTTCTTGTGATTTCGCCCCATTCATGATGTGTTTGTTCCTTTCCTTATTTCTAATATATTTTTGATCTGCCTTATTCCACGTATGCCCCCCCCCAACGGTTCCTTGCACTAATTCACACTTGAACGCCACGGTCTGGCAGCATACCCGTTGTTAGGACCAGCGTAGAGAGTGTAGACCCATACTCATCTCGTAGGCACTCGTTGATTCTCTTTATTCTTCACGCTCTAATTAATTTTTCACAATGACGTTCCGCAGGTCATGGGACGAAAAAGGCCAGGAAACCGCCAACGCCGGGCGTACGCGAAACGGTTAGAGTCTGCCGCCCGCGCCGAAGTCGCGAACTAGTACCCCGCGCACCCCGGATACCAGACCGTACGCGATGAGCCACTTGCAGCAACCACCATCATTCCGGAACGGGGACCCGACAGACGTGTCCTCCGTTCGCGCGAGGAGCGCAATTTCATGATCACACTCTACTTGGACTCTCTTCCGGTCGACCCCGCAGATCGCGAGTCTCCAGGCTGTCGCCGCAGGAGCCGACCAATCACCAAGCTCACCAATCTATACATTCTCTACCGTGCATCCCACTGCAGTCCTCAACACGCACAGCCTTACGACCGTTAGTATTACAACTGAAGGACCTTAAGTTAAAAAAATGTATGCAAATTCATCCCTATTGCTAAAATATTCCTTTTTTTTTTGTTAAAAATGCAACTGTCCAGTTGAAAATTAAGCTTTTCTAGTACGATTTTTTGTACTGTTGTTAATTAAAATTTCGTAGCGTCGACACTTTTGAAAATCAATTTAAATTTTCATTTTCAGTTTGGCAACTTAAATGGGAACATTACAAATCTGTAGAATTTGTAGTGTTTGACCAATGCAATAATATTAAATAAACATTCTTGAAACCTGAATATTCAAAAATTGAAAAGTTTATAAATTGATAACATCCAAATCGTAGGATACACAATTATACCTTTAGAATTAAACATTTTAAAGGAAGTATAGTATCGTAGAATTTCTATAAAAAGTCAATTCTGAAATTATTTTATTATTTATCATTCCAGGAAGTCCTTAATTAGTAGTCTTACTTGATAAAGTTGTAAGAATTTAAGGTTACAGGTTTGAGTTTTTTGAACGAAAACGATATGCTAAAAGAAAAAATCAACCATTTTTTAGATCTAACATTGTTTCGGAAAAAATTGGCATTTCCGAGAAAAAACCAACGGTTTTTCAGACAAGGTAACACGTTTCAAGAATTCGAGATTATTCAATTGTTGTTATTTGAGGTTTTTGTTTTGTCTTTTTCAATGGAAAAAGATATTTAAAACATTGCAATCAATGAATCAATAAATAATTTTCAATGGTGTAGTGAATTTCAAGTGAAAAATCTGAAAATGATATTAACGAAAGAGTTTTAATCTTGTTTCGACTTTTCAATAATTCCTTAAGTCATACAAATCTCTTAACGTTTCAGCGGCGGCGCTGCAAAGTGGTCCCAAATCCGAAAAATGGACAAAATTTAAAAAATCAGTTAGTGAAACAGGCGGCAAACGCCCTTACTTAAGGTTTCATTGAAATGGGTACGGTCAAGATTTTTCTTTTGTTTTGTTGAAAAGTTTCAATTTCTTATGTTGCTTTTGAGTTAAATTTGTGGCTAATTTTTTAACGTCAATCCTAGAAGTTTAAAAACAAATTTTTTCCCTCTCGGAAAATTTCTGATCCGGTGTGCTGGTTTGGAACCAAATTTGAGTTAACTTTGAGAATTTTTAAATCTAAAGGCTTAAATTGTGATGTTTTTATACAGCAACTGACGGTAACGGACTGACCGCCATTTTAAGGACTGCATATGGAATTCCTATGAAACACTAACAATGATTCGATCTGCATGAAATTTACCGTAATGAGTTTTTTTGGGTAGCTAATTTTAAATTAAAAAAAAAATACTGCTCCAAAATGCCGACCAAAAAATTGAAAAAATGTTCTTACCTGAAAGAAATTTATCGTACAGGGGGCTTTGAGACAGTTGGAATCAAATTCAAAATCTTAATTTTCAAAGTCCAAATTATGGTTTCAATTTGGACCCCAAAAGCTCGAGAAAATGGTCTGATCTATTAAACAATTTACGATTCAGAGGGTTTTCGGTAACTGATTTAAAATTCGGAATCCAGATTTTCAAAAACAAAAAGGTAGCTTTAATGAGGCGTACAAAAGCTCGAAAAATAATCCAATATGTTAACTGTAATCCTTAAAGATTTTTTTTGGAGTCCGTATTAAAATTTTCGAAAGCCTAAAATATGAAGTCATTGTTAAAAAGATAAAAGGGTTATAATCGTCTTTCTGACAGAAATGTCCAGATTCCTGCCACAAGGCAAAATAAAAGCGTTGACCGGGCTAATCTTTAATTAAAAAAAAGAAGTTGATCTTTTCTTTACGGAAAAACGAATCAATTCACCGACCCATTGTTGGGCGCAGTGTTGACCTGTTTCTTCCTTTTCCCGCGAAAAAATGAACTCACTTTTGCTCTGCTTCTTTTTTATTTCGAGTTCTGCTATCAGTCCCTCATTCGAGAAAATGTTCTTCAAATTCCTAATTATTGTATCGTCACACAACATCTCGTTTTGCATTCTGTAATTTTCACCCTGAATTCTAGAATAATCAGCAAGTGTCTACAACCACCCGGTAGTTCCCATTTTCAAAAATGTTAACAAAAGAATTGGCATTTGCCTAACTTCGTTGGCAAAGTGGATGTGAATCAAGGCTCCATCCCGAATATCTAACTCTAACATTCCCAAGGATAGTAAATAGAGTTTTAATCTCAAGATGCAAACAGTATATATACAAGTACAGCCAGTTCAAGATCAGTGGAAGTTCTTGTTTATAGCAAGATGAGAGTTTTCACTTCTATCCTGCTTTTCTTTCTCTTCATATTACTTCAGAATTGTGTTCGTAAGTAGAATATAATATAATGATAAATCAATAATACATTAAAATATCTTAGATCCTGATATCGATTATATCCCAAAATTCGTATTCCACTTTGGAGCAGTTGAAACATATGTTTATTATCATTCTACGTATTTTGCAAAAAACGTTCTTCAGGGTGTGGTACAAAAATTAAATTGTAAGGTTTTGAAACTGAATGAGGCAACATTTTTAGATACGGAGACGGAAATAAATAAATGTGAAGTAAAATTTGTGTAACATATGTTAGCAGGAAATTGATTTCATGCGTACACGTAAAGATCGAATATGAAATTTGTGAACCTGCTTCGGCAATGACTTTATTTCATGCTGTGTAACATTTTTTTCTGAAATTATTACAGCTTGAACTAAAATTTTTGCCAACATTTGTTACAAATATTAATATTCACGTGTACCCATAAGCTCATGATACAAATTATAAGGTTTTAACCGAAATTTTTGCCAACATACGCAGGAAATTTCTCGTTAAAGCCCCACGCTTATGACAACATATGTTCCAAAAATTTTTCTTCGCAATCTGTTTCCAACAGTCTGTGCATCTAAAACTTTCTTTCCATTAGATTGCGTGTATTGCTATACTGCTCATACATCCAGCAAAAATGTTATCAAAAGTTACCGCTGAATTACCGTACATTTCCATACATTTCAGTAAGTTACTACAAATCTTTTAAATTTCTCCAAATTTCCATAAAATTAATAAATTTCCCAAATTTTCACAAATTTTTCGAATCTTCATAAGTTTATAAAATTTTCAATCATTTCTCAAATTTATAGAAATTTATGAAAATTGACTATGGCGTGGGCGCATGCGCAATAGCTCGGACAATAATTTCAAAAAAGCGTTCTGTAATATAGTTATATCCAAGGTAACAGCATATATTTTTTGGGATAAAACCAAAGGATTGCTTTATGGTTGACAAAAGTGAATACAAAATTCTGGCTTCTAAGATTTGTATAATTCTCTAAAAATGGGGGGCCAACTTAATTTTTAACGAATACAAATTTTTGAAGGAGTTCGCTACACTTGCACATCACCTACTATCCACGCATGCAGAATACAAGTTTACAGTTTTATATGCACATCTAAAATGTTGAAAATGGAAAGTTTGATTCTCGATATCCAAAAATTCACAAGCGAAAAAAATACTTTTTTTTGTATTTCCCCAATTAGAGGTCTGTTAAGACTGTTTGGAATGGTTCGGTACCATTCCAGCATAAGGAACATTTTTTTGGCGTTCTTTAATTTTCAAATGTCGAAAATCAAACTTGTCATTGTCAATACCTTACTCTCTCATATAGTAAGGGTCGTTTTTCATGATTTTTTTTGTTAATTTGGGACATGAAAAAAAAATTGTTGAAATTTTAAAATTTTTAAACATCGAATATTGAACTTGTCACTGTCATCATCTTAGATTTTTAATATTATTTCATTAGTATCAGCTGTCCCAATGATTACGCTTTTCTACTATTTACTTATTGATTTTATTTCTAAGTATTCTTTTTTAGGCATATTCAAATGAGGTGGCCAAACATGGCGGTTGGGGGGGGGGGGGGGACCCTTTGTAGCTAACACCCTAATTATAATTTTTCAATTTTAATGTAATACAACTTGTTGGTAGAGCATCGTAGCATATGTACAAATTTCCAATAATGCCTTCTCTTTGTTTAAATAAAGATTAAAATTTTACGCAATCGCATTCTCTTTTCGAATATATAATTTGTCATATTTCCTATTGCTGTCAAGTTTCGCTTAATTCAAATAAGGAAAAAAATGTTAAATTATCAAGGTCCTTCCTTCTTCAAATCTTTCCTATATGGTTCCCAGACCTAAAAAGTGAAGATAATAATCCCCAATGGAACAACTATTGATTGAAAAAATAATCGAGTAAGTTAAAAAAAAATATATAGAAGTTCTGAAAAGATTCCAAAATAATACAACCAGAAACTTCTCAAAAATGGTAAATATTGTCTGAAATCTATATTTGGTAAATTTCACTAAAACAAAATTAAAGTTTGTTCAAACATAATCATTTTTATTAAAAATTCCCTCTTCTTCTGTAAAATACAAACCAGACCAAAAGTTGTTACAAATTAATACTCATGCAAGCATTAAAAATCTAATGTTTTTGTTTAAAAATGTCAGTTTCAAATAAAAAACTATATATTAAAAATACACATTTCTGTTTTAAAGCGCTAATAAAACTCAAAATTGTTAAGAATTGGGAATCTAAATTACGATTTTTCTTGGAAAATACTAATTTCCGATGACAAAAAACACACCAAGAAGTAACAATTTTAAGTCGTCAAAAAATTAAGATTTTAGATTGAAAATTTTTTCAAAAATAATAAATAACAGTGAAAACCACTAACATAAAATATGTATAATATCTTCAATAATTCATTGAAGAATTTGAAACTTTTAATTTAAAAATGCAACAGTCATGAAAAACATAAATGTTTCTCAATTCGCATCAGGTTTACTAGGATTTGGCTTATTAAGAGGTAAAAGATTTAATAAAAAGCTTCATTTTGCTGATTCAGCAGAGTATATACCACGATTTGAATTATCGGTATACTTACCATCGATTAAGATTCCGACAATATTAAATAAATATAAATGTGTTGATTATTGATTAAAAAATAAAATTGTAATCATGAAGAAGTGAACAATTAAATTATACATTCATCTAATATTAAATAAAAGTAATTATTGCATTGGACACAATATTAATACGTATTTTTTGTATTCTATACTTCCGTTAATTTTAAAATTTTTCAATAAAACAGTTAATTATCTTTGTTATTGTGATGAAAACAAAAAAATTGAATTTTCTATTATGATTACTGTTATTTTATTATTTGAATAGAGCAAACAAATGGCGTTTCTTTTTTAATTAATGGTAATCAAAGGGAGTAGGAAAATATAAAATTTGAATATGGAAGAATGTATTTGTTATGAATATGAACTATACACGTTTATGAAGATGGCATAACAGAAAATACGAAACCTACTAAGTTAAATGGAAATAGTTTAAATTTATAACGTTCATACCTGTAAATTATTCAATTTTAAAAAATATTAAGAATGCAATTCAATCTCGGATTCTTGAACTACAGTTCCATTTTTGAAATTGTTAATTAGTTTTTATTTACAGAAGTTTTTCGTCAACAAATATTAATTCGAAACGCTGTTCATTCTGTATTTTTTAAGTCTTCAAAACTGCATTTCAAAAATGCTCCATAATATATATCATAAAATGGTTTCATAATTGAAAAAGTCAACAATTGAACTTAACGTTTAAAAAAAAAGTTGAAATCAAACTTATTTTAAATTTCATGATATATCATGTGACATGAAGTTCGTGATATTTCAATTGAATGGTTAGATTTTTCTTTTAAAAATTTGTAAAATTCCCAGTCACAGAATAAATTCATTGTCTTTTCCCCCTTTTTCCTAGTCTCCAAAAATATTCCCGGTCATTTCTGGGTTTCCCCGGTTTTCCAGTCCAGAAGGCCACCCTGAGAAATACATGCAATTAAACATGTTATGTAATCGGGTTAAAAATACCCCCCCCCCCACCCCCATAACAGATCGTAACGAAAAACGAACACCGTCCTCCCACTTTTAATGCTACGTAATATATAAACGCTCCCCTAGTGTGGTCGATCAACGAAGGAATCGATGAAGAATCAACGAAGAATCAGCTGGACTCAGGCGGAATCAACAGAAATCAGTCGTACTGACGCAACTCAATGCGCGCAACTGTCAGAATGATTCCTGTGCGATCTTCTGAGTTTGGATTCGATTCTTTTCTTTTCTTACGCTCAGAATCAAACCGGATTATGCTTCATGTGTGGAATCACAGGAATCGTGATCTAATGACGGAATAATTATGCTCACGTAGAATCGATTCTAGAGTGGACGGCCCCTCGACGCCACCTCTAACGGATTCTCCGGGATTATTCAAAAGCTTCGTTTACTAAACTATCCTAATTCATAAGAATTCGGATAGTTAGACGTAGGTTTTTGGGTTTCAAGATTTTTTTTTAAATTTGTTTTATTAGTGTGATGCAAAATTTTGTAACGACTTTGAAATCCACATATCTGTGAAGGCCTCGTTGTGCATGGTTGCATTAACTATTGAAGTTCAAATGGGAAACTTTACCTTCATTTAAAAAAAAATAGAATGATAATTTAGTGTGTGCAATTTTTATTGTAACGACTTTGAAATCCACATATCTGTGGAAGCCTCGTTGTGCATGGTTGCATTAACTATTGAAGTTCAAATGGGAAATTTCACCTTCATTTTTGAAAAGAAAATAGAATCCCGTGTGGAAATAATTTCTGGCTGACTGGAATGATCCTAGCGCCATTACTGGATTATTCGTGACTGTCTATTTACGCCAGACTAGTTCGGCGGTCTTTTGGCGCTATCTATACTTACTAGATAGCAAATTCCATCACGCAGTTCTGTCCAGACCCACTAATATCACTAGCTAGAATTCAAAATCGTATCAATATAGAAATTCTGTCTAAAATCTAGCTTGATTCTAGAAAGTAGTACTATTTGGACTTAGAAAAAGCAGGCATCAACGAGCAACTTGAAGTTTCACCAATCATGCGAACGTTGCTACAGTGCACTAATCGAAAGAAATAGAAATAATTAAATTGCCCATGTTGTCAGTGCTGTACTGTGTTGTCATTGCAGAATTCGTAATTTAATTCATCATTAGGTCAGTATTTCTTTTATAAATATTGTTTTAGATCATTTTTAATTATGAATCAAACTGATTTATTCATACATGTGTAAGATTATACAGCTTATAGTTGGTACAATCCTCGAAATTATAGAATTATTTCCTAGCCTCAAAGCAATATTAAATTTACAATCTAGGTTGCATCCAGGTCTGCTAGATTTGGCTGGATTCGCTAGAACGCGTCAGTACAGCCGGCTTAGATAGCGGCTGGTCGATTGGAGCGTTACATTTGCGCACCGCCCCAGCACAGTTACACGAGATAGCGCCAGTATAGACTCGTGGCGGTCTAGACTGGAACGGCCTAGCGCCATGAATTATTTCCACACGGGATTTAGTGTGTGCTATTTTTATTGTAACGACTTTGAAATCCACATCTCTGTGGAGGCCTCGTTGTGCATGGTTGCATTAACTATTGAAATTCAAACGGGAAATTTTACTTTCATTTTGAAGAAGAAAATGGAACCAGGAAATAATTCGTAACGACTTTGAAATTTATCATATGATAAAGACCTCGTCGTGCGAAAGAAATGTTGGTTTTTCAATTAATTTTGTAGCAGAATCCTACTTCATTGTTTTTATAAAAGAGCATTTTCTGAATTGATTTAATTAATTTTAAAATACGCAATCATCTCTCCCTTGAGTGAATCCGCAATCTGTTTTTGTTGTTGTTTTGAAATAGAGATTAAAAAACTCGTGAAATTTTTAATTGTGAGAATTAATCTTGGTCAATCGTAGTTTGTTTCACGTTCTACTTTATTTAATAAAATGTTTAGGGCTAGTTTTAACGTCCTATCAGTATTGGAATCAACTTATATGGTTGGTTGCAATTAACTGAACAGGAAAAAGTAAAGGCAAATTGAACGAATCTCTCAATGAGAATAAATATCATTAAGATAAGTTTAAAATGCAACACTATCATTACTAAAAATTGATATAATTTTTAGCGAATCTAAGATCTTGAACTCGAAGAGAAACGATAATGTTACAAGTAATACACCACATATAAGAGGAGGGTCTTTCAAGGAGACTCTCTAAGTTCGATATTTTTTTGCCTCGATCTATTCACCAAAAAAACGATATTCTAATATTCAGAGTGTGATATTCTTACACGCATATTCTTAGTAATATTCTTGATGAAGTAAGCGAAATTCTCAATTTAAGAGTATCTTCTAACCAAAGGACGAAATGCGCCTTGCTCTGTTCAATCGTTTCTTTTAATGTTTTGTGAGACGTGATTTTTGATCAGTTTTTTGAATTCGTAATAAGTGACAAGCTCGAAGAAATGCTACCAATTCTAATGATAAATCGCGTGTGCACATCCATCTGCTTCTCTTCATAGAAAAAGTTAGAATGAGAAAGGTCTGAGGTGACAGTGAGGTTGAATACCGTTGTACCACACCGAGACATAACCTCTCTACATTATTTATCCGTTGGCGTGTGAAATATCAAACTTTTCTTACTTTAACGTTCTCGGCGAAGGGAAACAGATAGAGTTAGAGATGTGCACATTCGACTTATCCTCAGAATTGGTTGCATTTCTTCGAGCTCGTCACTTATTATATACAATTACTGCGACAGATTTCGGATGCAACTATATTCTTAAACTTAGTGGGGAATTCTTACAATTAGACAAGCATATACATATATTCTTAAGGTGAGAGGACCTCCATCGTACATTAAGAATATATTCTTGGCGCCTATTTAGGTTGCAAATATTCTTAAACTTAGTGGGAAATTATTAAAATTAGAATATCGTTTTTTCGGTGTTGTGCTCTGAGGCGAACGCTCTGGATACCAGTGTGGCCCGCTAAACAGAAGGGAATGTAAGTCACCCACGTTTCATACATGGACGACCTCAAACTTTTTCTTTCTTCAAAAGAGGACCTTAACATCCTTGTGGAGGCGGTAAATAGGTACGCTAAAGAGATTGGCAAAAGCTTTGGACTGGAAAAGTGTGCCTGCGTTCACTTGAACCGGGGATGAATAGAAACTACGTCATCGCGTGGCGACCAGGATTTTCAACTCATAGGCGAAAATACCATTCAACATTTTGGTAATAGAGAAATATATACATATTTTGGAATATCACAAGCGAAAACCCAAAATGCGCGTGTGTTGGAAACGGCCCTCGCAAAACGGATTCGCCAAATTCTCAAAAAATGTTGGGCTTCCGAATTATCTGGGAAGTATAAGATCCAAGCGACCAATATGCTGGCCGTTCCTATACTGCTCTACACGTTTGGTGCAGTGAAATAGAACGTCGATCAGTTGAAGAAACTTGATCGTCAACACTGATTCTCATAACATTCTACAGAGAATGATAGCTCAAAAAAGTATTCAGAGGTGAAACATTCATTTCCAACTGTGCCGTCTTCCGCGTAAGGTCATCCGCATCTAGAGACCGGACTCCAAGGAACAGTGTTGTATGAAGTCTCCCGCGTAAATTTCCCGCTCTTGCTCACCATCTGGGATAGAAGAGGCAGGAGTAGATGACGTACACGTTTCAGTTTTGTCGGGATTGGTTACTTCGAGAAACCATGATCCTAGCTTCCAGAGCCTACAACTTCTCATATATAATAATTATAGCCTCGATGACCCAGTTCGTGAATGATGAGTTGAAACCGACACTTCACCCAATTTTTAGGGCACACACGGTTCTACCAGATCACTTGATTGCATTACAATAATGCGCCCGTGACTGATAATATATACCGGGACAGCCCTGTGTATACTATTCAAAATAATAAAAAATGCAACTCTAACAAAGAATGCCTCCGACATACATATTGAGCTGTAACTATCTTAAGCCTGAGTCTTTAATTTTAAATTATTTTAAATATATATTCATCATATACTTATAATAATTTTAAATATAGAGGAATGTGAAACATGCATCTATTCACACTATTGTGGTTTCGACTACAGGCAGTGTGCACGCAAGATGCACTAAACATTTTGAACATTAAGGAGTCAGTAGGGCAGCAGTTCAGAAGGCGGCTTCTATTTAAACAGCTGTCGCATTTTAAGAAATTTTCCAGACCATCAGGAAGCAAGTGACTAGGAACCTGTGGAGTGGCAGATGGTATTTCTCAGAAAGCATCCAGAGGTGACTGTTATTACCTCCAACGCCTGCGGCCGCTTTGTATGGATAACAGCAGTAAGATACGAACTCCGAACTACACCAAGCTCCTAATTTTGTACCTACAACATCATCGCAGCAGATTGAAAACATCGTATTAAATTGAATTATAATATCCCCATCTCATCTGTCACTTGACTTAGTCCGTGGCTATGATGAAAAGCCGAATTCACCCGAGAACAGGTTTAAAAAAATTGATAATACCGGTAACCTTTGATAGCTTCGATAATGTTCTCTTGGACGTATAAATTATCCTTGAAATGTTTGTTTTTCTGTGGCTTCTTGAATTTCGTTGGCCCTCCAGCGATTGCACTTTCTGCAGGGTTGTTTTTAAAAATGCAGTGCACATCGAAAGACTCTCGTAGGCGTTTTTTCCGCGTAGATGTAAAAGCCACTTGAAAATAATTTTCGAATAATATTGCATCCATCGAGGCGTATCGTCAAATCCAGAACACCCAACTGGAGCACTGCTAGTGGCCATACAGTCGTCCAAAATTCATTAAAAATGGCAAAAATGCGATTTCTCATCGAAGCGAAGCTGTATGGAACTTGGTACCATGGGAGTTTTTAAAGTCACTGATTTTTAATTTCGTCTCAAAACTTACAAATTTTAATGGCAAATCCAATCTGATGGCCAATGTTTTAAAATTTTTACATATTCTTATAAAACTTGGTCTAAAAAGTAAACAATGTATATTTTCGAAAGGAGTACATAATTTATAGATAAAAATATACGTCAAGATCCCAAAAAGATAAGAAAAATATATTTTCAGCAGGATCAACCGCGTTTGCAGATAGTTCAATCAAAAGACAAAAGATACAGATACATTTTTCTTAACATAGAAATTAATTTTTTTTTCTTAATAACTTTTATTAAATTTTATTTTAATATTTACGTCTGAATGTTTGATATTTAAATTACAAATTTTCAAATCTTACCATTTCTTTCTGGAAAATAATTTTCTCTATTTTCCCTTATGTTTTCATTAGTATATGAAAATGCGCAGCATGATGCAAGTTTTAAATAAACATTCACATCCTGAGGAACAAAACTTCGCCTTACTTTTTTTGACGTTGCGGGGAATGCCGGGGAATGGACAATCGGCAGAAAGTGCTTCATTAAAATTTTATTTATAAATCATACGTGACAAAAATATAAACACAAATAACTTCAAACCTTTTCTTTACTTTTTTGAATATATCGGTTCATATTGTTTATTTTCCAATTGATAATAGTGAGTCAAAATATCATCATACTCTAAAAATACATAATTCAGGATGCCTAGATTCTCAGGATATATTTACTCCATCAAAATTTGGAACCTGTGTTTTTTCTAATATCAACTGCCTTTGGGATTATATTTGGCCTCTTTTTATTTTGTATTGGCAGCAAATTTTTTGGGATCGATAAGAAAATTCTTGAATAACATTCCCTGTATTATATCTTACAGATGGAAGTGATAACCTAACAGGGCAGCGCAGAAGACGATCTCAAGGTTAGTATATTATGATTTTTTTGAACTAACAAAAAATTTCTGGGATTTAGAAAATCAAACGAAAATGTTTGAGCAATTTCCCGTTTCCAAATCAAATTAAATTTCAGAAATCTATTATATTTTATGAAATTTGTGGAAATCAATGATAACTTGTGGACATTTGTTGAAATTTATGGGAATTCACATGGCATTCATGAAAATTCATGGAAATGTGTAGTAATTCACCAGTAACTTTAAAAAATAGTTTTGATGGACGCATACGCAATAGCCCAGGCTATAACTGCTGTAATTTGAAAAACACCGTTAACTGCAAACTGAACGAAGCCGGGAAAATCGACAAAACTGTTCGAATCTTTATTCACGTGTATCGCTGAATCTAATTCATTTTCTAAACTTTTTTGGTTGTTCTTGACTAATTCGAATATGAACTTGTCATATCTGCCAACAAATTATTGAGAAATGTTAACTCATCGTGGTAAATGCAGTTGGTGGTGTTACCTGTGAGGCTGAAATTCAGGAAATCGCCGTAACCAGCACTTACGACTCTCGTTCTGTAACATTTTTACTGTTTTTTTTTTTAAATGTCGAATTTAAATGACCCAATTATTTAAATTGTGACGAAGAATCCTTATATTGGCATTAGGGTCTTATAAATATATTTAATTAAAAACTGTGCATTTCTTAAAAGTTGAATCGACAAACGTTTCGACCACGGATGGGGGTCCTCCTCAGTGCCAGATATTTAAATAAAAAATAATCTTAAAACTAAAGCTTTGGTATGCAATATTTGGTAAAAACGAAAGAAAATTAATGCATAAACTTAGCACTTCTATGTCCTGCAGCTCCTCTCTCTCTTCCTTCCTCGCTCCGCCACTCTCTCTCTCTCTCTCTCTCTCCGCCTTTCTCTCCGTCACCTTCTCTTTCTATACGCTTCCTCTCTGCGTGTTCTTCCCATTTCGTTGCAGAAGGTGAGATGGTTGCGGGAAAGTGAATCACTCCTAAATCCCATAAACACAATATTCACAAACACAGTATTCACAAAACTTTGAACAGAGACACACGCTTTTAAGTTCGAAAGGAAGTTAATTATTGAGAAATAAGGCAAACCAGTAAAAATTGTTATATAACAGATTTCTGTCAACATAACAGGATAGTTTTCGACGTAAAAAATAGAGACATCCGCTCTGTTTCAAATCACGAAGAAAACTGAAAAAGCATTCTCAGAGGTCCTCCAGTTTAACCACTTATGAAATTCGAACTAATGATGCTTTAATTTTTAAAGGGCTGAGGCAGTAAAACTGACTGAAAATGGGAGAACCGATCGCCGGTCCACATGAGGGAGTGACGACCCTCGTGTCCACGTGTTCTCAGAATTTTTTCGGCTTCACAACGGGATAATATATTTTTGAAAATTTTTCAATATCGGTTCTTAAATTGACCGCATTCATATTGCCAGCAATGTGACACATTTCCATCACCAGACGTTTTCGATAGTTAAATTCATTTGCAAGAATTTTCGCGTTTTCGAAACCGAAAAAATGATCTTTCTCAATGCAATGCTTAGTAAGCATTATCTGTTTATTAGGGACCTCATTTATATCTTTTTTGTGTTCCGTAACCCGCACTCCTAATGGACGTTTAGTTTGACCGATATAAACCGCTTTGCAGTTTTGTCCTTTGCACCAAATGCCATAAACAATATTGCTGTTTTGCAATTTATTCAATTTATCTTTAGTGGGCCTCAATACCGACGTGAGGTCTCTGTTGTTTTTAAACGCCGTAGTAATGTCATAATGCCCAAGAATTCTCGCAATTCGTTCAGATAAACCTTCAACGTACGGAATGCTGATAAAAGACCTAGTTTCCGCAATTTGGACTATTTCATCAACTCTACGATATTCATTTTGTGCCAAACCATTTAATCTGCGATTAATATTTTCTGTAATGAATTTTTCCGGGTAAAAGTTATCACGAAGTGTGTCTTCCAATAGTCGCGAATTGTCTAGATGAAATTGTTTGTCGGAAAGGAGAATGGCTCTATCGACCATGTTGAAAACTAAACTTTTTTTGTATTTTTTGGGTGGTTTGAATTGAAATTTAAGCACCTACCAGACCAGGTAGGTTTGCGGAACTAGTTGCAGGTTATTTCTTGAAAGTCATTCCTATGAAAAGTTACATCCAGGAAGTAGATCGCCCTATTTTGTTCTTTTTGTAGCGTGGATTTAATTTCAAAATCGTTCGAATAAAATAATTGAAGAACGTTTTCTACTTCGCTTTCCGGGAGAGCCACTAATATGTCATCGACATAGCGGACATACAACGGTACCTGAAAACCTATTTTCGGTAGAATAACATTTTCCAGATCGTCCATAACTAAATCTGCTAAAATCGGTGGAAGAGGAGAGCCCATTGGTAGTCCTCTTTTCTGGAAGTAAGTTTTGTCTTTTGAATTAAAATTCGTGCTATCTAGACACAATCGAAGTCTTTCCTCAAAATCTGTCCACGGAATTTTCGTCTTATCGCGGATTTGATCCCACCTGCTACTAACCGCCTCGACTGCCTTTTCTTTTGGCACATGAGTGAAAAGGGAAACCACGTCTAGTAACGCGAAGACATGATTTTCCGGAATCCTGATATCCTTAATTTTTTTCACTAAATCGGAACTGTTAAGCACTCTCGATTTAGGAGCTACAATATTATTGGCAATAATATTCTTCGTGAATATTGCTAATTTGTAAGTAGCACTGCCTACATATGAAGCGATCGGCCTAAGCGGGAAACCTGCCTTGTGAATTTTCGAAAGGCCATAAAGTCTGGAAGGGTTCGCGTGGTATACCTATAGCTGTTTCGCGGTGAGTTCATTAATGTATTTGTTCAATTCCCATTTTGTAACTAGCTTTGTGACTTCCCTAGCAATTTTCTTGGTTGTGTCCCTATTTCTTGTGGCGTCAGTGTCCTGATCTTCTAATAATACATTAACTTTCGCGTCATAATCCTCTCTTTTCATCGCGACGGTAGTATGAACATTATCCGCGTTCACGAAGATAATCTGAGGGTTTTCTTTTGCAAATTTCTCAGCCTGTTTAATTTCTTTCAAGGGCTGTATGATTTTTGACTTCACAACGTAGCCAGAATTCATAGCCCCGCAAATAGTACTCGCGATATTTAGTTTAGCGCGATCTTGACCTGCCTCTTGTATTTTGTTGATATTAGACTCAACACTGGCTACGAGATCGTAAACCGATATATGATCTTTTTCTATTTTTACGCCATAATTTTTCCCTAGACTGGCGACTATCGCTACATTTTCTGGAATATCGACGTCCGATAGTTTTTTGAACCACTTATCGTTCAGTCTGGTGTTGTGAAATGTGTTCCTATCAGATTGAGAATTATTAATCAAAGTTTCAAATTTTTGCCAACATTTTAATTTATGTTCTTCGAATAATCTTGTAATTTTTACATTCTGAGAGTCGTAAAAATTGTTAATGGTATCAATCGGTAGCATCGACGCTATTTTAGTGATTTGAAACAGAGCGGATGTCTCTATTTTTTACGTCGAAAACTATCCTGTTATATTAACAGAAATCTGTTATATAACGATTTTCCCTAGTTTGCCTTATTTCTCAATAATTAACTTCCTTTCGAACTTAAAAGCGTGTGTCTTTGTTCAAAGTTTTGTAAATACTGTGTTTGTGAATACTGTGTTTGTGGGATTAAGGAGTGATTCACTTTCCCGCAACCATCTCACCTTCTGCAACGAAACGGGAAGAACACGCAGAGAGGAAGTGTATATAGAGAGAGGGTGACGGAGAGAAAGGCGGAGAGAGGGAGAGAGAGAGTGGCGGAGCGAGGAAGGGAGAGAGAGAGAGGAGCTGCATGACATAGAACTGCTAAGTTTATGCATGAATTTTCTTTCTTTTTTACCAAATATTGCATACCAAAGCTTTAGTTTTAAGATTATTTTTCATTTAAATATCTGGCACTGAGGAGGACCCCCATCCGTGGTCAAAACGTTCGCCAATTTAACTTTCAAGAAATGCACAGTTTTTAATTAAATATATTCATAAGACCCTAATGCCAATACAAAGATTCTTCTTCACAACTTACGACTCTCTTTGAATTACAAAGATTTAAAATGGCCAATGGTTTAATTTTACGTATGTAGAAATAAAAATTCCTCAATCGTGATGACCTTCAAGATCAAATGTCGAGAGCTTCCAATTTTAAATCTTCCAATTTGATGAAATTTTTAATGATAATCATTGAAATTGCAGAATTTTTTACTGCAAAGCGTCCAAGTCTCATAATTTTTAATTGTGAATGTTTTAAATGAGGAAATTTTTAATTTTAAGGATAGAAAATTCAAACTTTTACCATTTTTGAAAGTAACAATTAGAAATTCTTGAATTTCAAGAATAAAGATTTGTCAATTATTTCATTATTGAAACTTTCATTTGGAAGGAATCTAATTCTAAATGTCTCTTTTTGTTTAAGTTTGGGGATTCAAATTAATGCATTCTTCAATGTTCACGACTTTCAATTTAAAAATCGTCAATCTTGAATATTTGCAATTAAAGAATCTTCAATATTTTCTTTTTTTAAACTTGTTTTTGGGTGAACCTGGTTTTTCACCATTTAGCCTAAAACTCACACAGCGGCCGCGAGTAGTGAAGGCGGCAAGAGTCGCCTCTGGATGCTTTCTTAGAGCTATCATGTAACACTTCATAGTTTTTTAGTCGCTTGCTGTCTGATGGTCTAGGAAGTTTCTTACAATGCGACAGGTATTAATAAAACCGCCTTCTGAGTTGCTGCCAGTACCCTACTGACTCTTAAATGTTCAAGATGTTCAGTGCATTTTGCGTGCACATTGCCTGTAGCCGAAATCACAATAGGATGAATAGATGCATGTTTCAGAATCCTCCATATTGTCTTCGTTAAGAGTCCTAGGTTTAGGGCAAATTGTTTATTTATAATGCCCGCCACATCATTATGTCTGTGCGTACCTTCTCTTGGACCCATTATACGAAAACCATCAATAATGTACTCAATGGATTCGTTGGTATCTCCACATAACCGCTATATCATTTTAGAAATCCTCTAGCTCTCCGGTCCCTCATTCTCCTCTAGTTAAATGCACTGTTATGCATTCGTCTAGTCCGAACTCCATGCTTACCATTGGAAAACAGCTTTGTGACATCGATCACTTGCTGCAGTTTGTGATCCGAACTAGCGTATAGCTTCGTGTTGTCCATGTACAGAAGACGGGTGACTTGATGACCATCCTCGTTATCATGTATTCGGAACACATTAGACATGCTATTTAGTGTTCTGCTCATTGGGTTCAACGCTAAACAGAACCACAATGCACTTAAGGAGTCTCCTTGAAAGATACCCGTCGTAATTCGCATCAACCTGGTTATCCTTGGTTGTCCATGATAAAAATTTTTTATTCTTGTACCCCAAAGTATCATCGCAAAACTCAGCAAGTCGATGATGCGTGGGCAGATTTTGTATATTTTTGAGACTTCAAGCAAATAGTCATGTGGTACGGAAGGAAATGCTTGCTTGTAGTCAATGTATGCCATGTGCAAGTTTCTTTGATGTTAGCGAGCTTGCGTCGTAGCAACAGCGTCTATAGTGACTAGATCTTTACTGCACCGCAAGTTCTTAGAACATCTTGTTTGTTCTTCTGGTAGGATGTCATTCTCGTCGCAGTGAGAATATACCTTATCTCCAATGATGGCTGCAACGCATTTAAAAACTGTTGGAAGAGAGGCTACCGGTCTAAATTCAGATGGAATATGAGCGTCTGGTTTTTTAGGCAATATATACGTAGTACCGTTGAGCATGAACCTTGCATCAGATCTGGCCATTCCTATACTGCTCTAATCGTTTGGCGCAGTAAAATGGAATGCTCATGAGTTGGATCAACTTGACCGAAGCACACCCAAAATGATGACAATCCATCGGAGTCATCATCCTAGATCTTCCGTACTTCAAATATACCTCCCTAGAGATAAAAGGGGTACAGGCTTGCTTAGCCTAGAGCGTCTTCATCGCGGAACGGTTCTGGCTACAGCCTACACAGTTTTGAATAGCCCAGATTCTCTTATGCGACTGGTACATCAACATGAAGTCGTCAATGCTGCAGCGTTTCTATACCGTGCCGCAGGGAAGCTTGGCCTCCCATTTGATTCCAGCGACACAACACATCGTCTAGCATTACAAACACCTTTGGTACTCAAAAGTTGTGTACAGGAAGCTGAACATACGCTTCTACTAAGAGAACATTTTGGAAAGCCCCTTCATGGTGAATTCTACAGCATTATATGTAAAGGAGAGCTCTCCATGGGTATGTCCAACATGGTTCTCAAGTCTGCTCCTAACTTTTGGAGCATATTCTTTATTTGATAATCACGCATTGAACATTTTATGCATACCGTTTTGCCGTTTCAATTGCAAACTAAGCCTGCGCAATACGCTCGCAAGTTTTACTCGTGCATACTGAAGGTTCATCACTTCTATTGTCGCTAAGTAGGGAGACTTTCTCGAGTGTTTCTCGGCAACTACACACTATAATGGGGGTAATGTCAGGGAAGGAGAATGGAAAGTGGAAAGCCGAGAAAAGTTGAAACAATGAAAGACCTCTCGCGACGGAACGCGCTCTCGCCGCGGGGCTAAGAGACCTTCGGGGGTTTTCGCCTCTTCTAGTGTACAGCCTAGTAGCCCTTTTGCGCAGGGCTGTACCGAGTCCTTATTATGGTAGCAACTTTGTTACAAATTTATATTTCCATATTCTTGCATCAACTTTGAATTATGTTAATGAAAAAAGTTTCACTATAAAAATTTTTTTTTTAAATGTTATTGAGTGCTAAAAAAATTCAATCAATATTTCCAGAAATCCGTCGGTCACTTTCAAGATTTTAGTTGTGAAAAGAAGCCCTCCAAATTTCATCAATTTATCTACAACCGTTTTCAAGTTATCATGTCCACAAAAAAGTGTGACATCCCCATACATCCTCACACACATCCACACACACTCATACACATATTGGGACAGTTGCTTAGAACATTGTATTAGACATTTTTAAGCTGAGGAAGGTTTAATCAAATGAATTTAAAAAATTTGTAAAATGTTACCATTACAAAGCTTCCTCTATGAGGAAGCAAAAACAGCAAACAATGGATATTTTTGGAAAAAATACAAAAAATATACACTACCATCGGAAATCGTGCGCACGACTCGCGTGAGCGCTATTAAAAATCACTGCTGACTTCGAACCACGATATTTCGGCAAAAAAAAAGAGTTAGGCAATTTTTTAGAAAACAGTTGGAAAGATCGTGAAATTCCACGTCTATTGGTACCCAACGAATATTTTTTTGACCTTCCGTAAATAGTACAGCACTTGAGAAGTTCAAAAAAAAAATTCAAGATTTTCTCAAATTTTCTACCTCAAATTCAACTTTTTGCACGACCTAGGAAAAATGATTCAAAAATCTGAAAATTATACGACATCGAGCCTAAAATCTTATCTTTAATTTAAACCAAGAAAACTTAAAAAATCTTCATGGATGCCCGAGATATGATTAAAAATGTGCAATCGTATCTGAGCTCAATTTCAATCGACGATCACAGTTCTCGGCCAGTCTGCTGCTCGTCTCCTTCGTTGAGGCAGGACCGAATAGGCCACGCACTAAGGTGGCGCCTCTTATACTTTTGGTTCTCTTCATTAGTAATTTTTATTTCAAATTATGGTGAATGAAAAAAAATATTTATCGTTATTTGTGATTGTTAACAATTATTTGAATCTAATATTATCTGCATATTAAGGAATAGGAGAATGTCCACTTAGGCGCCACCTCCGTGCGTGGCCTATTCGGTCCTGCCTCAACGAAGGAGGCAAGTAGAAGACCAGCCGAAAACCGTGATCGTCGAATAAAATTGAGCTTAGATACGATTGCACATTTTTAATCATATCTCGGGCATCCATGAAGATTTTTTAAGTTTTCCAGGTTTAAATTAAAGATAAGATTCCAGGCTCGATGTCGTATAATTTTCAGATTTTTGAAACAATTTTCCTAGGTCGTGCAAAAAGTTGAATTTGAGGTAGAAAATTTGAGAAAATCTTGAATTTCATGAGCTTTCCAACTGTTTTTCAAAAAATGCCCTATCTCTTTTTTTCGCCGAAATATCGTGGTTCGAAGTCAGCAGTGATTTTTAATAGCGCTCACGCGACTCGTGCGCACAATTTGCATTTGCGGAAAGTTCAATTAGAAGACACAAGGAGCATACGTTTTTTTAAACTTAGAAATGAATGTTCTGTTCTACAATATTTTTCTTAAATCTTTTTGTTAAGAACAGCGCTGGTACGAAATAATATAATGAGGCACCACGAAATTACCTAGGAAAAAGAATATATTGTATAAATCAAAAATACAGTACTGCTAGCCGCCATGCTTGCTCTTGGCTAGACTACTTGACGTGTAGTTGTACCGGACGTACATAAGTAAAACCTGCGCAGCTCGGTTCGCGTACACGCACTCACTCACACACCCATAGTGATTAGTGGACAGAGCATGAACTCACACATATCTCAACAGTTTCAATATTTATGTCTGAATGTTTTATATTTTAATTACAAATTTTGAAATGTTACTATTTCTCTCGGAAAAATAATTTTCTTTATTTTTCGTTGTTTTTGTATCAGTATATGAAAATGCGCTTTTTTCATAAGGGACAAAACTTCACCTTGCTCTTTCTGTCATCGAGGGAAATGCCGGGGTATGGACAATTGGAAAAAAGCACTTCATTGAAATTTGTTTTTCATAAATCATGCAGGACAAAAGTATAATTACAAACAATTTTTGAAACTTTTCCAAATTCTTTAATATATCGGTCTATATTGAAGAAGCAACAGAGAAAATCCGTCAATGAAAATCCCTATATTATATCTTTAATTTGTAGGAGGTGGGCATACACGTCGACGTCGATTAGAAGAACAGTGGCTGTTTCCAAGCAATCAAGGTAGTAACTATATTACGATTTCTTTGAACTAACAAAAAATCGCTGGGATTTAGAAAAAATCCAAATTAAAACTTATAGGTATATATTTTTATATTTATTTATGAAATTTGTAGAAATTAATGATAATTTATAGAAATTTGTGAAATAATATAGGCATTCACGGGCATTTATGGAAATTTGTGAAAACGTGTAGTAATTTACTGGTAACTCGAATAACAGTTCTGCTAGATGCATGCGCAATAGCTCAGGCTACAACTGCTGTAATTTGGAAGATCACCGTTCAATTTGCACATGAACTTATCAAATCTGCCAAAAGATTGTTGAAAAATGTCGCTTAATTGTTAGAAATTCAGTTAATATTGTAAATTGTGCTGCTGAAATTCGGAAAAAGCCGTGACCGGTTATTACGGCTCTCTTCGAATTTAATTTCCAAAAAATGTGCCTTAAAAGTATGTAATTTGAAATATTTTTTTGAATAGTTCAGTTTGGGAGACTTAGAATGGAAAATCTTCAATTTTGACGATTCGGAATACAAATCTAATTAATTTTGAAGATTTTCAATTCAAAACAGTTTAATTTTAAAAGATGTATTAATAAAAATTCCGTAATTGTAGTGAATTCGAAAATCGAATGTCAAGAGTTTTCAATTTTGAATCTTCCATATTGACGAAATTTTAAATTTTATTCATCAGACATTGAGAATTTTTGACTGCTAAACATAAAATTATTATAATCTTGTCATTCTAATATGAACGTACTGCTTGTAGATGAAAAATGACTCTTGCGGATTCTATTAATTGTTGACGTTTTGAGATACACTGAGTAAAAAAGAATAGTTCTTACGTCGGTGACTGTCTGTTTATCGTCGTTATCGTCTTCGCTGGCGTCCAACACTTCGCTAAGGGATCTTCCTCATATTACGTAAGACGTTTTTCTTTTGCTTACATCGTTGTGTACCTCCCAAATTCACAGCAATTTCATCCTTGTCCTTATTTAAACAAAAGAAAAATGACTTAAGTCTTATGGACGAACCCCAAGCGATGTGTCGCCACAAGGTTAGAGTGAAGATCGAAAATTCCCAATCCACCACTGCTCGACTCCGCCATCTTCATTCAGTTTCGAGTCTCTTTGTTCATGAAAAAATGGTTTTGGATTGGATTCTAAGAGAACAATAAGATAGGGCAGTTGTCATCTCGAACGAGGAGTTCGTATAATAACGATCAAACTTCATTCAGGTTAGTTCGTTTGATCGATTAATTATACTTAGCCTCATTCTCGATGATAATTCAAATGGACATATGATATATCTTATAATAGTAAATAAAAAATAGAGAACCATAAGAAATTCCTAAGCGATTTCTTTGCTGTCTTCCTATTTCTTGAAACTTTGGACGCAACAGTGTCCTTTGATGTAACTATCGGCCTGCTATAAAAAATATCGAATGTTTTTGGCTTCATAGACCAACCGGCTGCAGTCTTCAATATGGTAATATGTGATCCCTCTTTGAAGGCAGTAGAGGCTGTCGCATGCCCCGTGATGTCCACTTTTTTTTAAAAATGATTTTAGCTATCTACTCAGCGTTTGAACCGATGCCTCTACATGCTGTTTTTTGATCGCAATAAAAAGATTATTAATACTCCTTCCTAGTTGTTCGGTGATTTGAATGTATTTTTCCAAAGCGAGAGCGGCACACGATTCTGGTGAGTCTTGAAAATATGGCAGCAGCAGAAGAGATTGGACTTTACCTGGCTTGGAGGTCATAATTAAGCCTGTTATTTTTATCTTTAAACCAGTACTGGTTTTAGAAATATCTTAGGTTTTATAGACGCCATCGTTTGCGCCCTTCAAGCCGTTGCTAGCGCTGATATTGCCACAGTTTTCTTTCGAATATCTCGTAGGGAAAGGCTGTCAGGATGGAAGATTTTCCAGAGTTCCTGAAGGACGATGTCTATACTCCAAATTTCCCTATATCTCAGTTTTGCTGGTTTGGTCCTGAAAGCTTCTTTGGGAAACCTGTTAATATATTCGTTTTCGAAAATGCTATTGCAATGCGTTAAGGAGATTGCAGCCCTCGTGGAGTTTAATGATCCATAAGCAGCTCCTTCTTTAAGTATTCCTGATAGGAACTCTAAGATAGAATTAACACTCGCGTCAAGTGGATCTATCTCTTTTTTCAGGCAAAACGCCCACCATTTCCTTAGGGCCAATCCATATTATTTCGTCGTGTTTGGTTAAAGATAAGTCATCATGGTATTCATGGACTTTACAGGTAGTCCTTTCCTGGAAAATTCTCGAGGGTTAAAATCCCCGCCACTAGTGAAAGATTCCTCGTCAACGGGAGAGATCTGAAATGCGATATAAATAGTTTAGGTGACGGTTGTCATATTAAGGTCTATTTTCTTAGCACTGAGACGAACAGTGGGTACCATGGTTGAGACGGCCACCATGGTTTTATCAGAATTCCCTCCGATTTATATGTGATGATTTTTTTAAGAACTCTTGTCATCGGAGCAAAAGGTGGGAATGCATAAAAATACCACGGAGCACATTTTTGTGTCAAAGCGTCCTTTATTATGTTCCGGGTTATCAGAAATGCATAGCGCAGATTTCAGTTTCAGGGGGTTAATATGAAGACTTTTTTCGTTATTTGTCCACGCAGGACGCGCTTTTTGACCGTTTGAATAAGCACCCATGCCGGGTAAAGCCGAGTCAGAAAAAATTTTAGTGGCGAAATAGTTTTGTGTAATTTTGTATGGACGCTGTTGGTAGTGTTTTTCCCCAGCAGTCAAATTCTACTGCTAACTTAGGATCCAGATACAGTAGTGTATGGTAATAACCATTAGTTGAAATAAGTGCAATGTTTTCCGCAAACTCCAAACGTTTCAAGTGCACTAGAACGTATTTTACTCCCGGTGTATCTGCAACCAACGACCCTACCAAGTGTGGAAACTCGCGTATAGTACATCGGCTTTTTACTTTAGACTCTTGTAACAGTGTAAGTAGATTTTGTCTCTTATCAGGACTTAACTCGAATGAGCGATTCTGGGAGTCTAGGATAAAACCCAATAATTGACAACGCGTACTGAGACTTTTCTCTTAGTTTATTGAGAAACCCGAGGTCTTAAGGTATTCAATTGATTCTTCAACGTTTTTTAGACAATCTTTATATACTCTTCCAAAACATAATAAATCGTAAAGGTACAAACAAGATAACCAGCTTTTTCTTTTCAAAAAATGTATCATGTGTTTTATGACTGTGGTAAAAATAAATCGGCTTATTTAAAGACCAAAAAACATACACGTGAATTCATAATATTCTTTCAAGAAAACAAATCGTCAATATTTTCAATTTCATTTGTAAATTTGAACTAGGAAATACGTGTCTTTCAGATGTAAATTAGCCATAAGCATCCTGGGAGCGAGTAGCTTGCTAGCTATTCTGACGTCTTCGAGTTTATAATGCGGCGCGGTAATGAATTTCTTAAGCCCATCTAGAATAAGAATAAATCTATCCACACCATCCTTCTCAGATCTAAACAAAAACGAGGATACAAGCTGATTTTCCAAAGGAGTGAATTTTTTAACTGCTTCTTTTTCTAATAGTTTCCGAGCTGCAAGTTTATATCTCTTACTCTCATTAGGCGGAAATGAGAGTGTCCGTCGTATTCTAACTTGCATAATTTGTTGGAAAGATTTAATTTTATAACCCTCTATGCAATTGAACAGTATATTATCTCAGTAATTTCAGATCATGTACCTGAGAATTTTTTCATTCTTCCTCCCATCACGCTTACCTCTAATATCTGCCCTGTTGCCGCCTCTGGTACGGTGGACGATTCTGTCGCCAAATTCTGCTGTGTCCTGCACTCGAGCGGCTCCACGAATGATTGCCCTGTGGCTTTATCTGGCCTCTGAAAAAGTATTTCTTCCACGGGGCCTGAGGCCGTCGCTCCGCAGGATTTTTCAAGTTTAGATGGTTAGAGGCGGAATTGGTTTCTTTGCGCGATTTTGGTTAAAGTTTCATTTCCTTACCCGCTTTTTCAATAGCTTTATCTTCCGTCAGCTTTTAGCCTAATTTATCTCCGTATAATAACTTTCCTGCTTTTGTTTCCCTAGAATGTATTTCACTGTATTGATAAAGGCCCTACGAACTCTTGATTCATTGTTATGCAGGTCAACTAATACTGTGAACTATGACTGTGAACGTGGCAGTGCACGTAAGCGAGACTGTGATCGTGAGCGTAGCCGATACTGTTAGCATGAACGCAAGCGAGACTGTGTACTCGATTTGCATGTTGAACGGGGTGAATGAAAGCGTGTACTTTAATGTCTCGACAGGAGCGTGTGTGTGAAACACGTTTGTGTTTTCTATGACTTCGATCACATATATCTCTGAGCCTCAAACGCCCTCAAACTTCTCGTTCCAGGTTCCGCACTTTTCTAAACAGCCTCTTTATCTCCTTGGGCCTCTTCTTACAAGGGGGAGGCCCTCTCTGCGAAATTCAAATTTTGACGAGACCACTTTTAATCGATAGAGAATCGAAAATAAACGAAAATACTTCCGGCGTTTTTCCCATTGGGCCGTAGTTTTTTTAATGAATTTTTAAAGCGATCGCATTAGTAGCAATAGTAGGGGAAATATCGGCGTCAAACCCACTATCCACTGCACAATTAACGGCACTGGCACTTGCAGAACTTTCGTCTTCCATTTTTCGCTAGAATTTTGTCTGATCCTTCATGTTCAAAAACTAGAGGAGCACTGTTAACTTCGCTGCAGCTTTGAAAAAAATGAGAAAGTGTGTCGAGCGAACTCTTGGTGGCTCGGGCGGCTCGCCGACCCAAAACTTTAAAAATTCATTTTAAAAAACCACGGCCCAATGGGAAAAACGCCGGAAGTAATTTCGTTTATTTTCGATTCTCTATCGATTAAAAGTGGTCTCGTCAAAATTTTAATTTCGCAGAGGAGGCCTTCCCCATGTTAGACATTTTTCAAGTGACGAAAGCACTTTTATAATCACAAAATCACCATTTTTTCACTCTGCGATGTGACCTCACATTGCGCAACGAAATGAATGAATATGGCGGAGTCGAGCAGCGGAGAAGGGCAAATTTTCAATGTCTACACGTACTGTAAACTTGTGGCGACACATCGCGGAGCAAAGTGTTACTAAATTCGAATTAGCTTCGAGAACGAGGCTAAGTATGATAAAGTGTTGAACGAAATGTAGAAAAGTTTACATTTTGGACTGAATCGAGTGTGAGGCATGAGATACATGATGAGAATGTGTTCTTTAAAGTCGAAAAAGCTTTAACAAAAAATAATTCAAAATCACCAAATTACAGTTATCGATGATTTGACCCTTAATTTTCAAACTTCCGTGCATAAATGTAGGGGAAATACAAAGAGCGAGCGCTCAGCCCTCCATAAATACATTCTGGAGCGCTCAAACTTAAGAGCTTCGCGCGGAGGGCGTGATGATAGAATCTTTACTTTTCAAGGTCGATGATTGAAATTCTTACCATTTCGAATAGTTGCAATAAAAAATCCTTCAAATTTTACAAATAGAAATTTGTAAATGATTACATTAATGTAATAATAAAACATTTTAAGCATACTTTGATTATAATCAAAAATAATTTAATGAACGAATTAAATATCACAAAATAGATTTTTTCAATATTACGAATAAAATAAATTACTCCGCTCTACATAAATTTGAATATTGAATAACAAATTTTAAAACAAAATGAATTATAACGAGATCATCTGAGCAGAGACAATTAGATCCGGAACACCGTTGTCTGTAATCAATACAATTCTATTAATTTCCTTAAAAAATTTCCAAATAATTGTTTACACTCTGAACAACTTAAATTATTCGGAAACATTGTTTTTTATCTATTACATTTTTCAACAATATAACTTTCTGTTACTTCAATACGGTTATTAATTATGAAAAATACAGACATTTACTGATACTTTTGCATTTGGCAACTTACAAAAAATGGAGTCACGACGTTTCTCGAAATTTAGAACTTTTTTCTCGGTGTAGCTCCTACCTCTCTAAAATCATGAGGCACAGTGAGCCAGAATCCAAAATTCCTAGCCGAAACCTCCAAAATCGTAAGTGGCCATTCGGCGTAAACTACTAAGAAATTTTGCATGCTTGATGTTAGTGCGCTGAGATCCAGAATAGCAGATGGTTTATTGAATATTCGACGGCTCCATGAATGTGACTGCTCCCGATTCTTGTTTTTATATAAGATACATAAAAACATTAAAGGATGATGTTGTGATCTGGCGAGATCCAGCGCAGCCTTCAAATCTTTCATGTGCGAGAAACTATGAGGAATCAAGTCGCGTGATCAGAGCTTCCACTTCTTTCCCCCTTTTTTGCAAAACAGATTAAGTTATGACCTCAAGAATCCCTTTATAACTAATATCACAAAAAAAACTGATTTTTTCATGATGAATTCCGCCATTTTAAAACTCCCATTTTCAATGTTGATTTTCCAAGTTCATTTTCGTGATCAACGACCTCAAAAACTCCCGCATTATCGATTTCAGCAACGAACACTAATTTTTTGATAAAAAAGTTCGCTATTTTGAATCCGCTATCGTTAATTTTTATTTCTATGTTCATTTTCGTGGTCACTGACCTCAAAAACTCCTCTGTAATTAACTTCAGCGAAAAACACTAGCTTTTTCATAAAAAGTCCGTGATTTTGAATCTGCCATTTTGAATATTGATTTTTGAAATTTTGAAATTTCATTTTCGTAATAAGCTAGCCCAGAAACCAGTGAATATGAAATTTATGAACAAAATATCGACTTTCTGAGATTCGTCCGGAGATTTGTACAGTTATTAACAATTCTATTAATTGTGTAAATTATCAATTGTATCTTTTTTTGAACTGATAGTGGCACATGTTTGTCTGAAACTTGCACGAAGAATAAGGATCCGTATTATTTACAAATCGATCAGTACGAATTCAGACAATAGGACTTTTCAATAGATTTTACAAGAACTTCAAATAAATCTACTGATTTTCTATGCGTTTTACCTAGCCTTTACGGATACTTTTTCTGGGTGTGTTATGTGGGGGGTTCTGGGGTCGCTGGTTCAAAAATTTTCGGGTTTTGTTGAAAACATTTTTTAATAAAAATCCCTGTGTTATATCTTACAGATGAAGGTTCCTCACATTCCAGCCATCAAGGATCAAGTTCTGGTACTGAACGTTAGTATATTACAATTTTTTAAATTATCAAAAAATTGTTAATTTATTTCCTAACCGCCAATAAATTGTTCTTCCTGAACGGCGCTAGCCCCTGTAGTCATTTGAACCAAGTTTTGAATATTAAATTAAAAAGTACATATTCTTATAGGAAAGTCAATTGCGCAACCTTTTTCTCTGGACAAAAATGTTATAGCTCTCCCCGGTTTTAAAATAAACCCACAAAACCCGCAAAAAAAATTCCTACTTTCAAAAATTTAGGAAAATTTAGGAAATTTGTGGAAATTTATCGGAATTTGTAGAATTTGTTGAAATTTATGGTAATGTGTGAAAGTTTTCGGAAATTTAGGATAATTTGTAGAAATTTATTGAAATCTATGGTAATTTATGGGCATTCACGGAAATTCATGAAAATGTGTAGTAATTCACTGGTGTTAAAAGTCTGAGTATACCTTTGCGATTATTGTCTGAATTGCGTGGCATTTAAGTGTGTGTGAATGTGTTTATCAAATCGCTTACTCACGCTTAAGTGTGAGTGAAAACTAACATGAGTACTACAAAGATACTAGATCAGCCTACAAAAATCTTAGAAAGTCAGTTTCCGCAGGTTCAACCGTGTATACAGAAAGCTCAAAAGACAAAACGAACGGAGTCATGAAGTTACATGAAATATTAGAGGGCAAGATGAACATTTTTCAAAATTTCTTCATGAGTCTTTTCCGGTTGACTTCTTACGCACTTTAAATTTTGATACAAAATTTCAGAGAAAAAATTTGTTTTCAATAATTTTTTTTTGAAATTCAGAAACTAATTTCTTGTTTGTTTCAAGTTATTGTTATGTATTATATGTTATTTCAGTATTTACGTCTGAGAGTTTTTTATTTTAATTACAAATTTCACAGTTGCATATGAAAAAGCGCAAAATTGCGCAAATCTTTATTGAACTACATATTATAAGAGACAAGACTTTGCCTTGCTTTTATTGATATCGAAGGGATGCCGGGAAATGAACAATCGGCAGTAAGTCCTTCATTGAAAAATTGTTTGATGCAAATTATACCGGATAAAAATATAATTACCAATGAGTTATAATTTTGACATTACTCTAAATGACATAAAACTCTGAAAATACATAATTCAGGAGGTCTAGGTTCTCAAAATATGTTTACTTCATCGATATTTCGTACGTCGGTTATAATATTAACAAACTTGAGAATTACATTTGAGCTATCTTTGGTTTGGGCAAGTAGCAAATCTTTGGGGTTCTTTGAAAAAATGCCTAACCAAAAATCGCTATAGTATATTTTACAGGCGCATCTACACCACGATTTACTCGTGCAAACACTTTTGAGGAGACGCATTTGTTGCCGAGTTTCCAGGGACTAAGCCTCAATGGTCATTCTAATCATGAATGTAAGTAGATATTAATTTTCTGTTCTAAGAAAAAGTTATTGCGATTCAGAAAAAAAAATCAAAATGTCATATCACAGCCGCCAATAAATTGTTTTTTCTTAATGGCGTTGGCCCTAGGAGACCTTTGAGACAAGTTTCGAATTTTAACTTAAAAAGTACATATTGTTATAGGAAATATAATTTTGCATTTATTTCTCTGGATAAAATGCTATAAGCTTTTTCATTTTTAAAGTCAACCCGAGAACGACGTTATTACGAAGAAAAATTTCTATGAATTTTCGAAATTCATAAAAATTTACGGAATCCGTGGAAGGTTATTGAAATTGGTGAAAGTCTATGATAGATAATGGCAAAACCGGTGATCGCTTTCATCAGGACTGTAACTTGCAACAAATCCAATTAACTCAGCACATACTATCGGTCAATTGATTTAGTCGTAGCTCTTTATGTGCGTATGTTACAGGCAGAGTATAGAATCCAGGCATTATATATAATCTCTAGGCATTATATATAACGCCGGGCCGTTTCAGGCAAAGTTGATTCAGTTACAGAAGGGCATGATGAATTAAAGAGCACTTTTAGAATTCAGCACACGTTCAGTCGCTATGAATTTTGCAGGAACATTTCGAAAATTGTTTAATTTTCCTGTGAAAATTCGACTTCCGATTATTGGCAATCTGCCCCCCGTACCCAATTTGTTCGTTTCCGGGAAAAGAAGCCCCATTTTTCCAAATCTGTCAACATTGACGCTTAGCCCCGGAATTTTGAAATTAAGATGGGGATTTGAATTGGAATAGCTCAGCTTCTGAAAAAATGGAAAAAATAAGTACTTTTACAAAACTTGTTGTCAATTAAATATAACAATTTCTTAAGAAATGTACGAGGAATAATTTAGAACTAGTAACTTAATTTTTACGCCCGGAACCCCCTTGCTTTATTTCCGGAAATACCCCACCAAATGCAAAATATCACTTTTATGTGAAAACTGTTGAATTATTTTAAGAATAATATTTCTAACTTAACATATTTTGAAATGAAAAGGAGAAGCAAGTGATATTAGTTTACTATATAATTTATAGCTGCATTTCACAAACAATATCACTCTGAACATTCATTATTATCATTTTTAGCATGAATTTTGCACGAAACTGATATTTTGCATTTTTTGGGGCATTTTCCGATCACAAAACAAGGGGGTTGGGGGCGTCAAAATTGAAACTTATTCGTATGAAATTATTATGAACAATAATTATTCCTTCAAACAAATAGGTTTGTTCAATTTCATCCATTATTACTACACACTCATTGAAAAGTGGAGAAAATGTAGAATCTGTGAGAAAAAGTGCAATTATCTAGGATTATCGAAAGACAATATTATCAAAAATAATACTAAATTGTTTCAACGATTATATTCGTTAACCCAAATTAATTATTATCTCACTCATTGGACTTCTTAGGTCCGAATGAAACAGAATTATTAATAATTTTTAAAAACTAAGGAAGATCTCATTTTTATATTTGCAGGGCTTTCAAAGAAAATTGTAAGATATCATTTTAAAAAAGTCTAAGGAAAATCAAAAGTGTATATATTTTGAAAATTGAATTAAAACATTTATTTTCGAAAAATCCAAAAATTTGTTAATTTTTTTTCCTTCAAACAATACATTTTTTAAACTGTGCCTTATCATGAATAATTGAAAAAAATACATCTTAATATCATTCAAATTACCAAAGTAATGAAAGTTAAAAAAAAAATTGCTAAAATGGGGAAAATTTATTAGACACTTTGCCTCCATTATTCTCAGTTGAGGAAATTTCTCTCTTTTTTTATTTCATTACATTGGTGATCTAAAATATATCAAGATGGATTTTCTGTAATTATTCATAACAAGACGCAGTTTAAAAAAAAGTACTTTCTGGACAAAAAATTTGAACGAATTTTTGAATATTTAGAAACAAAATGTTTAAACCCAATTTAAAAAAAATCCCGTTTTGATTTTCTTAAAACTTTTCTTAGAGATAGTTTAAAATGTGCTCTAAAAGCCCCGTCAATATGAAAATGGAATGAACTTAAGTTTAGAAGTCTACGTCTGCTTCATAGGGTCCTGAGAAATCCCAAAAGTCAAAAGTTGTGTTTTGCGAGTTTTTGGTGCTAATTGTGACTTTTTGCGGTTTTTTTTAAATGAAAATTGTCTATAATACGTGACGCACTACTTTTTATTGATAATTAGATGTTTCCATGAATTATGTAAACCATTTAGTATTGTATTTGTATCACTTTTAATATTATTGTTGTTGAATAGTGCTAGGAAGTTGTGGTTTTCCCGAAATATTCAACATTGTTTATAACGATCTTCTTCTATAGTAATGTTAGATAGTTGCGGTTTTTTCTGAAATTATCAACTTATGGTCCACTTTGTGCTTAGGGTCAGGGAATATTGACGCAAATGCAGAAAGTGAACAAAAAATTAAAAATTTGAGAAATAAATAAAATGAATATATATGTTGCCGAATTATATGCTTTGCCTGTAATATATATCATTTTCCGATGCCCCCACCAAATTTCACATTCAGCAGGGTTTTTGTGGGAAGTGTAGTGCGTGTCTAAAATTTTTCGTATTTGTCATCTTGAAAAAAATATGTTGTCGATTTTTCCATTATTCCAATTATTAGCTCAAGTCATGTGTTAATAATGCAAATACCAACTGACTTTAAGATTAAATTTTGGCTATGTTTATTTCGGACCAACAGCAAACTTTTGGAGTTTGTTGGAAAAATTCTTGAATAAAAATCTCTATGTTATATTTTACAGCTGGAGTTCATGTACGCGTCGGGGAACCTTTAACAGGAGACATACACCAAGGTAGTAGTAGCAATAGTAGTATATATGTTACGGCCAATGTCCGAAATCGACCAATGTCCGAGAATGGCCGGTTACCTTCGGATAATGATGGTCTGATTTTCTTCATTCATTGAGAAAAATACAATATTTCCGCAAATTTAGATAAGTCATTGTTGTATGTCAAACATACAAATTGAGAACCTCGGAAATCAAGCACT